>PITA01021188.1:0-33258 GCA_004023965.1 Spilogale gracilis | reverse complement strand
TGGGTGGCTCAGTTGGTTAAGCCACTGCCTTCGGCTCAGGTCATGATCCTGGAGACCCGGGATCGAGTCCCACATCGGGCTGCCTGCTCGGCGGGAAGCCTGCTTCTCCCTCTCTCACTCCCCCTGCTTGTGTTCCCTCTCTGGCTGTGTTTCTCTCTGTCAAATAAATAAAATCTTAAAAAAAAAAAAAAAAAAGAAGAGCCCTCCTTAACACCCATCACCCCTGCAGCCCATCCCCGCCCGCCTCCCTGCAGCAACCCTCAGTGTGTTCTCTTTAAGAGCCTCTTAATGGTTTGTTTGCCCTTGTTTGTTCCTGTTCTGTGAAAAATGCTGATGGTATTTTGATAAGAATTGCTTTAATGTGTAGGTTGGTTTGGGTAACATAGACATTCTATTTGTTCTTCCAAATCCAGGAGTATGGATGGCTTTCCCATTTCTTTGTGTTTTCCTCAATGTCATAAGTGTGCTATAATTTTCAGAGTATAGATCATTTACCTTTTTGGTTGGGTTACTCCTAGGTATCTTACGGTTTTTGGTGTAATTGGAAATGGGATCAATTCCTTGATTTGTTTTTCCGTTGCTTTGTTATTGGTGTATAGAAATGCAACAGATTTCTGTACGTTGATTTTATATCCTATGACTTTGCTGAATTTATGGACTAGTTCTAGCAGTTTCTTTAGTGGAGTCTCTTGGGTCTTCTGTATAGAGTAACTTGTTGTCTCCAAGTCCTTGATGATCTGGATGCCTTTTCCTTCTTTTTGTTGTCCGATAGCTGAGGCTGACTTCAGTGCTGTGTTAAATAGCAACGGTGAGAGGGGACAACCCTGCTTTGTTCCTGACCGTAGAGGAGAAGTTCTCAGTTTTCCTCAATGAGGATATTAGCCTGCAGGTCTTTTGTGTGTGGCATTGTGGTGTTAGGGTGTGTTCCACCTATCCCTATCCTGTTGAGGGTTTTTATTAAGAATTGATGCTGTATTTTGTCAAATGCTCTTTCTGTATCTATTGAGAGGATCATATGGTTCTTACCCTGTCTTTGTATTACTGTGGTGATCACGTTGAATCATTTGCATATATAGAACCAGCCCTGCAGCCCAGCAATAAATCCCACTTGACTGTGGTGAATAATCCTTTTAATATACCGTTGGATCCAATTTGCTAGTATCTTTTTGAGAATTTTTGCATCCATGCTCATCAGGGATATTGGCCTATAATTCTCCTTTTAGTGTAGTCTTTGTCTGATTTTAGAATAAAGTTAATGCTGGCCGCATGGAATGAGTTCGAAAGTTTTCTTTCCATTTCTATTTTTTGGAACAGTTTGAGAAGAATAGGTGTTAATTCTTTAAATGTCTGGTACAATTCCCCTGGGAACCCACTGGGCTCCGGACTTTTGTTTTTTTGGGAAACTTTTGATTATTGATTCAATTTCTTTGCTGGTTATGGGTCTGCTGAAATCTTCTGTTTCTTCCTGTTTCAGTTTTGATAGTTTGTAGGTTTCTAGGGATTTGTTCATTTCTTTCAGATTGCCAGTTTTTTGGCATATAGTTTGTCATAATATTCTCTTGGGATTATTTATATTTCTGTGGTGTTGGTTGTGATCTCTCCTCTTTCATTTATGGTTTTGTTTATTTGGGACCTTTCTCTTTCTTTTTGATAAGTCTGCCTGGGGAGTTTATCAGTTTTATTTTTTCAAAAACCAGCTCTTAGTTTCACTGATCTGCTGTTTGTTTCTAATGTTTATATTTGCTCTAATCTTTATTATTTCCCCTCTTCTGCTGGTTATAGACTTTATTTGCTGTTCCTCTTCTAGCTCCTTTAGGTGTAGGGTTAGGTTGTATATTTGAGATTTTTCTTTTTTTTTAATTTAAATTTTACTTAGTTAACATACAGTGCAATATTCAATGATTTATCACTTAGGGACAACACCAGTGCTCATCACAATAAATTCCCTCCTTAGTACCCTTCACCCATCTGTCCCTTCCCTCCACCACCTTCCTCCATTAACCCTCAGTTTGTTCTCGTTTGTTAAGAATCTATGGCTTATTTCCTTCTTTCTCTTCTCCCCCTTCCCATATGTTCATCTGTTTTCTTTATTAAAGTCCACATATGAGTGAGATTATATGGTATTTGTCTTTCTTTGACTCACTCAGCATAATATATTCTAGCTTAATCCATGTCATTGTGAATGGCAAGATTTCATTCTTTGTGATAACTGAGCAATATTCTGTGTAGGTGCATGTGTGTACATTTTCTTTCTCCATTCATCAGTTGATGGACATTTGGGCTCTTTCCATAGTTTGGCTGTTGTTGATAATGTTGCTATAAACATTAGGCTGCATGTACCCCTTCAAATCTGTATTTTTGTATCCTTTGGATAAATACCTAGTAGGTTCAATTGTTGGGTCATAGGGTAGTTCTATTTTTAACTCTTTTTTGAGAAACCACCACACTGTTCTCCAGAGTGGCTGCACCAGCTTGCATTCCCACCAACAGTGCAAGAGTGTTCCCCTTTCTCCACATCCTCTCCAACACCTACTGTTTCTAGTGTTAATTTCAGCCATTCTGACAGGTGTGAGGTGGTATCTTGTTGTGGTTTTGATTTATTTCCCTGGTGCAGAGTGATGTGGAGCATTTTTTGTGTCTGTGGCCATTTGTACGTCTTCTTTGGAGAAATGTCTGTTCATGTATTCTGCCCATTTCTTGAATGGATTATTTGTTTTGGGCAGATTATTTGTTTTGGTTGAGTTTGATATGCTCTTCACAGATTTTGGATACTAACACTCTATCTGATATATTGTTTGCAAACATCTTCTATTCCATAGGCTGTCTTTTCGTTTTGTTGATTTTCCTTTGCTTTTTATCTTGATGAAATATCAGTAATACTTGCTTCGGGAGGTAGGCTTGTATTGCAATGTATTTTCTTCTTAGGACTGCCTTTGCTGTATTCCAAAGGTTTTGGACTATAGTGTTTTCATTTTCATTTGCTTCTATGTACTTTTTAAATTTCTTTAATTTCCTCATTAACTCATTCATTCTACAGTAGTTTGTTCTTTAGTCTCCATGTATTTGTAGTCTCTCCAATTTTTTTCTTGTGGTTGACCTTGAGTTTCATAGTGTTGCAGTCTGAAAATATGCATGGTATGATCTTGATCTTTTCTGTACTTGGTGAGGGCTGATTTGTGACTGCGTAGGTGATCTATTCTGGAGAATGTTCCATGTGCACTTGAAAAGAATGTGTATTCTGCTGCTTGAGGATGAAATGTTCTGAATATATCTTTTAAGTCCACCTGGTCTAGTGTGTGTGTCAAAGCCATTGCTTCCTTGTTGTTTTTCTGCTTAGACGATCTGTCCACTGCTATAAGTGGGGCATTAAAGTCCCTACTATTGTCATATTATTATCAGATTCTTTGTGTTTATTTTTTTAAAAAATATTTTATTTATTTGACAGAGAGAAACATAGCCAGAGAGGGAACACAAGCAGGGGGAGTGAGAGAGGGAGAAGCAGGCTTCCCGCCGGGCAGGGAGCCCGATGTGGGACTCGATCCCGGGTCTCTGGGACCATGACCTGAGCCGAAGGCAGTTGCTTAACCAACTGAGCCACCCAGGCGCCCCGTGTTTATATTGTTATTATTTCTGAGAAAGTGTACACAAGCAGTATAGAGAGGGGCAGATGGAGAGGGAGAGAGAGAGAATCCCAAGCAGGCTCCATACCTAGTGTGGAGCCTGATGTGGGGCTTGATCTCACGGCCCTGAGATCATGACCTGAACTGAAATCAAGAGTTGGACGCCTAGCCAACTGAACCACCCAGGTGCCCCTCTTTATATTTGTTATTGGTTGATTTATATATTTGGGAACTCCTAAATTGGGAGTATAAATATTTACCATTCTTAAATCATCTTGATGGCTGGACCCCTTAACTATGATATAACGCCCTTCATCTCTTGTTATGGTCTTTGTTTTAAGATTTAGTATGTCTGGGGTGCCTGGGTGGCTTAGTCAGTTAAACATCTTCCTTTGGCTCAGTTCATGATCTCAGGTCCTGAGATTGAGTTCCACATCAGGCTCCCTGCTCAGTGGTGAGTCTGCTTTTCCTTCTTCCCCTGCTCCCCCACCACCACCACCCTGCTTGTGTGCATGCACGCTGTCTCAAAAGGTAAATAAATAAGTAAGTAAGTAAGTAAGTAAGTAAGGCTAATCTGGCTTTCTTTTGACATCTGTTAGCATGATAGATGATTCTCTATCCCCTCACTTTCAGTCTGCAGGTGTCTTTAGGTCTAAAATGAGTCTCTTTAGGAAGCATATAGATAGATCTTGTTTTATTCTCTGTTCTCATACTCTTTATCTTTTGAGTGGAGTGTTCAGTCCATTTACATTCAGAGTGGTCATTGAAAGAGGAATCTAGTACCATTGTGTCATCTGTAGAGTTGGTGTTTCTGGTGATCTTCTCTGTTCTTTTCTAGTCTTTATTGCTTTTGATTTTTTCTCCCCCACTCAAAGAATCTCCCTTAATATTTCTTGCAGGACTGGTCAAGTGGTCATGAACTCCTTTAGTGTTTGCTTGGGAAACTCTTTGTCTCTCCCTCTCTTCTGAATGAGAGCCTTGCCAGATAAAGTATTCTTGGCTGCATATTTTTCCCATTCAGCATGTTGAATATTTCCTTCCACTGCTTCCTGGCTTGCCAGGTTTCTGTGGACAGATCTGCTGTGAACCTGATCTGTCTTCCCTTACAGGTTAAGGACGTTCTCCCCCTTGCTGCCTTCAATATTGTTTCCTTGTCTGTGTACTTTGTGAATTTGACTATGATATATGCCTTGGCAATGGCCAGCTTTTGTTGAATTTCATAGGAATTCTCTGTGCTTCTTGGATTTTGATGTCTGTGTGTTTCCTCAGATTAGGGAAGTTTTCAGCTATAATTTGCTCAAATAAACCTCTGCCCCTTTATCTCTCTCTTATCTTCTAGGACTCCTATGATATGAATGTTTTTACATTTTAATAAGTCGCTAAGTTCCTTAAGTCTACCTTGATGATCCATTACCTTCCTTTTCCTCTTCTCTTCAGCTTTATTATTTTCCATAATTTATCTCCTATATCACTGATTTGTTCCTGTGCTTCATTCATCCTCATTTTATGGCCTCCATTCAGCTTTGCGTGTCAATTATAGCATTTTACCTTTCATCCTGACTGGATTTTAGTTCTTTTATCTCTGTGGTAAGGGATTCTCTAGAGTTTTCTGTCCTTTTCTCAAGCCCAGCTAATATCCTTATAATTGTTGCTTTAAATTCTAGTTTAGAGCTCTTACTTATATCTGTATTGATTAAATCCCTGGCTGTATTATCAATAGCCATAGCCAAACTATGGAAAGAGACCAACATGTCCATTGAATAGAGAAGAGGGTGTATACATACACAAAGAAATATTACTCAGGCATGAAAAAGAATGCAGTCTTGCCATTTGCAATGATGTGGGTGGAGTTAGAGTATATTATGCAAAGTGAAAAAAGTCAGAGGAAGACAAATACCATATGATTTCACTCATATGGCATTAAGAAACAATACAGGTGAACATATGGGAGGGGGAAGGAAAAAAAGAGAGCGGGAAACAAAGCATAGAGACTCTTAAAGATAGAGAACAAACTGAATGTTGATGAAGGGATGTGGGTGGGGGAGGGGCTAAGTGGGTGCTGGGCATTGAGGAGGGCTCTTTTCATGTCGAGCACTGGTTATTGTGTGTTAAGTGATGAATCACTGAATTCGACTGAAATATTTCATTGTATGTTAACTAGAATTTAAATAAAAATTTGAAGCAAAAAACTCACTCGCCATCACTTCTACTTCTTGTTCTTTCTTTTGGGGTGAATTCCTCCATCTTATCATTTTGTGAAGGAAAAAAGAAAAAACACAACTAGATCCTGGGTGTGTTTTGGTCTACTTGTTAAAAGAAGCTAGATCTGAAAAAAAAAACTATATATATGTATTATATTATAAAATATATACATTACAAATTAAAAATAAAAAGATTTGAAAAATAAGAGAAAAATAAAAACTAATAAAAAATTACAATAAAAAGGAAGCTAAATCCTATTTCCCCTAGAGCTTAATTAAGCTTTGCAGTACTCTGTGATCTCTCTCATCAGGAGATTTGCTACCTGCAAGGTGTTTGTGGCCTTCTGACGGAGGGGCTTGTTGCGTTGATGCTCAGATGGACTTCCTCTAGTGGAAGTGCATCTGCAGGTTGCGGGGGCGGGTGTGTGTGTGTGTGTGTGGGGGGGGTGCTCGGTGTAAGCAGCGCTGGTCTCCACTAGTAGCATTGTTTTGCTCCCTGCGGGGGGAGGGGGTTCATTACCGATGGGTGGGATGAATATGGTGGCGCCATGTTCTCTCGCCCTGGAACTGAAAGTTCGTGGCTCCCCTCTACTCCTCAGTGAGCCCTCACAGAAAGGCAGGCAGTCACCCCTCTTGTGTTCCCAGCTTCCTTCTGATCCCTCCCTTTACCCCGCCTGTGTCCAAGCTGTTTTATCCCAGGTGGGACTGGGTTTTACAACTCCACAAATTTTAGGGACTCCTAGGGCGTGGGCCTGTGCTGTTCCTCTGGGGAGGGTCTCACTGTGCTTTAGCATTTGCCGGGACCCTGCCGGGAAAGCGGCTGCAGGACCACACAGCGGTCCAGAGTTTATGGCAAAGTGGAGCAGAGAGCTGGCACCCAGGCCCGCTGCCCGCGAGTGGAAGCCCAGCTCCTGTGCCTGCAAAGAGTGAAGCATGTTGATGCCAGCCGTTGTTTTTGCAACCCAAGCTATCCTCAGCGCACCTACCCACTCCTAGGCCCACCCTCCTACCCACCTGAGCACGGTTAAGGCACGCCTGACTGTGGCGGTGGCAGACTTCTAAAACTCGAGGTTTCGTCCGATATTGCACTCTGCTGTGTATACTGCCTCATGGTAGTCTCTAGTCTCCGTAGACAGGGCGCCTCTCCTACCCCCGCACCCACCGCTGTCTCTCTCTCAACTCAGCTCTCTGCACCTCTACTTAGAGACTTGTGGGCTTGTTCTCTTGGTCCTCAGATTGATTTCCTGGGTGTTCAGAACAATTTGATAATTATCTAGCTGTGTTCGAGGGACCAGGCAATCTTAGGGTCCCCCTACTTTTCCTCCATCTCAACTTGTCTCCTCATGCTTTATAATCTTCGAGTGTTTTATCAACAGATATTTGGTGATCTGTACTGAATAACTCTGTGCTTCCATATACTTAAAATATTAGGCTTCCAAACGTCCACAAATGTTTGTCATTGGCAAACATTCTCTGAGATAACAAGTGATTGAGTGGCGGTAAATACACTAAAAATGTCTTAGAAGTTGGGATCAGACTCCAGCTGAGCACACGAACGCTTCCCGAGCCACCCTGCTGTGCATCACTTGACGTATTTCCTCATCTGTTAAATGGGTACAGTGCCTCCCTTAGTGATAGAGTCTGATGTACTGAAATTAAATGCTGGGGAAATACCAGCTACTGTGTATAAGAAAGGAAAAACCTAAGCACGATGACAATAACTAATCTAAAAATGCAAAATAAACACAAGCATCTATATCTATAACCAAACAGAAATAAGAATCTAGTGAGAAATTTATAAAAAACAGACTGGAAGAAATGATGGGCATGATGCATCCTGAGCCCCCTGCCGCCCTACTTATGATATTCAATGTAAGTTTTCACTCTTCATACAACAGTCAGGCTAAATAGTTGTAGCATAATTAAAAAGGGGGTTGCTGGGGCCAGAAAGACTCCTTGTGGTTCTATCAACTCTTGCTACACTAAAATAGTAAATTATCCTAGATGAAAGTTCTGTGGTTTATGGGTTAAAATTTCTCCCCAGTACCTAGCTTTCATAGATGTAAGATTAGGCCTTGATAGAGAACCGGGATACAATCAGTATATTTAAAATGACTTGTGAATTCAAATCAGTGAAGAACGAACGTTTGATGACTCTGAATGACTTGTCAACGATGAGACTCATCATAACAAATCAAGTTTGAGAGTTAAATGCCAGGTTGTGAGTAAAGCCCGAGGTTCTCAGGCTATGATTTTTAGGCCTGCTTTGACTCCATTCGCTTTTTTTTTACCCAGCAGATGATGGAGGGCCTGCTCTGTAGGAAGCACCATGCTGCACACATGGGAAACTGCTGTAGGGCGGCCACTGGCTCAACACAAAACACACAACTCCAGCCGTGAAAGCGTCCCTCATTGCCAGGAGATTACAGTAGATTAGGCAGACATAGTATGTGCAGCAAAACCCATGACCGAGATTGATTGCCTGTTACCTATGATATTACCGACCTTATTGTGGTAAGGTTTCATAAATAAAGATTATTAAAAGAGTTTACTTAAAGATTCTTAACACAAATTCTTTGGAGATATTCAAGTCTAGTTTTTCTTTCTTTTATGATTTCAATTCATAAAAGAACTTAAAATTTCCATTTGCTTTATTCTTCCTGCCCTGGGCTCCTCTTTGCGGTGCCCCTAGTCACTCCTCGGCCATTTCCAGCCCGCGGAATGGGAGCACTCCTTTTGTATGAGCTTTATACTTGAGAATATCATTCAGTAAATAAACAAAACTGTCTAATGAGGCTGTTTAGCTCTCTGTCTCTCACACACACTTTAATTAATGGAAAAGAGAATGTAGAAGTATTTGGGGTCACGTGAGTGGAAGAAACTAGAAAGAGGAGGCCTGGGATCTTACGCTCCAGCTCAGCCTCGTCCCTGAGCCTGCTCATCTGATCTTCGGGCTACACACCTGGGGGCGAAGTTCAAACTCTTCTTTGCATATGGGGCATGGCTGCCCCGAGTCCCCCTGCAGGGTGGATCTCTGCTTCACTGTGTCCCATTCGTCCGCCGATAGTGGCGGTGGGGGCGGTTCAAGCAGGCCCAGCTTCTGTGCTAAAGGCAAAACAAAACAAAATCGGAGTTGCGATATATTTAGAATACAGTATTGACATATAGTTTAGTGACAATACTTTGTAAACAAATTTGAAAGCAGAACATGCCATGTACCTACACCATTGTCGAATACCACTTCTCCATGGTGCATAGAAGTTAATGGTAGTAATACTTTCCATTTGTGTTTTATGCTTTTATTTATGAAGAATTCCCTATACTCTTTTATGTTCACAATATTCTCTACAGTAGGCAGGACTGCTACCCAATTTTCAGGAAGAAAAGTTGAAGAATACTAGGTTTTAATCTGTATTGGGCAAAGGTTCTCACTTTTCACCTAATTTATCTCTAAGCTTTCAGTGTTATCTTCTTTCAGTTTAGTTCTTTTTTCTTTCTTTCTTTTTTTTTTTTTTTTTTTTTTTTTTTTTTTTTTTTTTTTTTTTTTTTTTTTTTTTTTTTTTTTTTTTTTTTTTTTTTTTTTTTTTTTTTTTTTTTGCTACCAGTGACCTTCACAGAATGAGTATCAGTCAGGTTCTTCTCTTGCTAAAAATTTTTTTCGATGTAAAAATATTGTCAGGATCAATCCCTTACTTCAGCAGTATTTGCGAGCCTACCATGTGTCCCCTCTGGGGCAGGCACGGAGCTCAGGTCCCATGGGAGCTGCCGCAGCTGGGGCACAGGGCCGGCAGGGGTGCGAGCACCGGTGTGCACCCCACAGCACCCCCAAATGAGGGAATGGGTAGAGTGCCACCTGTGGGCTCTCTTCAGATAGAAAGTGAAGTGTTACATCTACAAAACAAGAACAGGAAGCTGATCAGGAACAAAGTACAAAAAAAGAGCTCTTAAAAATCACAGATCTTATAGTAGAAAGGTGGAAGTCAACTCAAAGACAAAGTAATCTCATAGAAAGTAGGAAGATGAGATAAAGCAGGAGAGAGACGATAAGAAAACTAAAGGACCAGTCTAGGAGGCCTGACATCTAGACATTCCATAAAGAAAACAGAAGATCAAGCGTTAAGATCTTAAAATAGCCTATTTCCCAGAAGAAAATGTGAGTTTATAGTTTGAGAGGCCCCAGGAAGGCCCAGAACGAAGGCTTCCCACCAGATCCCACCACTATTAAACGTCACAGCTGTATGGATAAAAAGCAGATCTCAAAGTTTCATGAGGTGGGGGAGGGAGGAGGCAACAGGTCTCAAAAAGGGTCAGGAGTCAGGATTATATCAGACTTACCTACAACAACACAGAAACGAGAAGGCAAACTTCCAGAATTCTGAGAAAGACTCCCATATTGAAATTGCTTATTAGCTATCAATGCACTGTGAAAGGATAACGGTATCTTTGTGTCTCTAAGCTTATGTACTGGTCTCTTCTGCACTCTTTACCAGGAAGCTGCTGGAGGAGAAACTTCACCGCAGGGAGGGCGTAAACTAAGGAGGAGAAGCTGTATGATCGGGGGAGAGGCTCCAGTGCAGGAGAACCAGAGGGGATTAGCCCACAGGGTGACGCGGGAAGACATTCCAGGCTGACGGCCCCGCAGGAGCCCCACAGAGCCCCTGGCCCGTGCGGGAGCAGAGTAATGGACGGTGTTAGGAGGAATGTCTCCCCAAAGACAAAACTGGAAGGTCATCCGCTCTGTTTTAGTGTAGGGAAGGAATATACTTCTGAGATTTGGGGGGAATGAATTTTGGGCCTTTTCTGCCAGTTATTAAGACATATTACAAAACTATTTTGAATTAAAACAGTAAAATCCCAACATGGAAACAGAAGCCCCTAATCATGCTTTCTGACTCTCTCTGTCTCTTTTTTTTTTTTTTTTTTTTAAGATTTTATTTACTTATTTACGGAGGGAGATACAGCGAGAGAGGGAACACAAGCAGGGGGAGTGGGAGAGGGAGAGGCAGGCTTCTCGCCGAGCAGGGAGCCCGATGTGGGGCTCGACCAGGACTCTGGGATCATGACCTGAGCCGAAGGCAGATGCTTCACCGACTGGGCCCCCAGACGCCCCGACTCTCTCTTTCTCCCTTTATGAACTTGGAAGACTTGGCAAAGGCAAAAGGTGGAGCCGCTGGCCACCAAGACAGGCTACATGGGGCGTGGCGGAACTGTGTGCAGAGCAGGCTGCGATGAGCTCTAAATGTGAAAGGCAAAACTGTGACGGTAGATGGGGTGTGGGAAAATCCTGTGATCTCAGATGGGTAAGGACTTATTAAATCATCCAAAGCAAACAATAAAGAGAAAAACGGATGGACTGAACAGTAATCACAATGAAGATTTTATTCAACATAAAATAACACAGAAAATTAAAAGATGGTGCCAGAGTGAGAGATCTCAGGGGCGCCACCAACAAGGGGGTGATACGTAGAGGACGGAAGATCTCGGGGGCCCCAACCAAGGAGTGATACGTAGAGGACGGAAGATCTCAGGGGCCCCACAAACAAGGGGTGATATGTAGAGGACGGAAGATCTCGGGGACCCCCCCAAGGAGTGATATGTAGAGGACGGAAGATCTCGGGGGCCCCACCAAGGGGTGATACGTAGAGGACGGAAGATCTCGGGGGCCCCACCAACAAGGGGGTGATACGTAGAGGACGGAAAGAACTCTAGGAAATCAGCAGGAAGAGCCCTGGGTGTAATATGATGTATAGATAATAATGTAGAGCACATGGTTCAGCACTTATTGGTAACTAATAGACATAATAGTGAAAAATTTCTTTTTCATAAAGAGCTCCTGGAAGAATAACTCATTTACTCTCCTTTTTAACCTCACTTTTTTTTTTCCAAATTCATAAGTTCTTCCTGATGTCTAATTTAAACCTTTCCCGCCAAACTGAGCATGATGATCATCTAGTTGATCATCTCCATATCATATATGCACAAGGTATTCACCCCGTGACCGAAAGCATCACTCCCGGCCTCTGCACTTTCTGGAGCGACGCCTCTTCCTGGAACGCAGGCAGCGCCGTGGAGGGCGCAGGGGGGCACGGGGCGCCCGCTGGTCCTGCTGCAGCCCCAGGCTCCCGTCTCGTGCTGCCCCGTGTCCCCTCCAGCCACCACGCTTGTGCGAGGGCACCACACCCCAGACAAAACTAGTTTCCATGCCCAGCATCATTTAAAAATCTTTTCTATTTCTAAATTTACAGTTTAAAATAATTTGCGACTCGCAAAAGGTTTAAAGCCAGTATAAAGAACCCTCATGTGCTTTTTACCCAGTTTTCCCAAATGTGAATATTTTCATGACCTGAGTTCAGTGATCAAAATGAGGAAATTAGCGTTGATCTAACTCTGCCAATTAATCTGTATTCCTTACTGGATTTCGTTCTTGTCTCCTGGAAGTCCTTGTTTTGGACTCAGATTACACAGAGCACTCAGTTGTCATGTCCCCTTCATTGCTTATATCTGGGACAGCTTCTTTTCATTTGCTTTTCTTGACCTGACACTTTTGAAGAGTACTGGCCAGGAAGGGTGTAGAGTGTCCGTCCACCTGGGGGGGTCTGATATTTCTTTGTGGTTAAATTCAGACGTGCATGTTGGCAAGAATGCCCCAGGGAGGACGCTGCGCCTTTCTCAGAATGTTGGACTGGGGGCATGTCGGCGTGTATCCCTTTGGTGACGGCATTTGGGTCACGTGATCAGGGTGCTGCTGGTACAGGGTCCCCATATGAGGCCACTCTGCTTCCCTCTGGTGTGTGGGCGCGTGAGGCCGTGTCTAACACCCTGCACCTCAGCAGCCCCTGATGCTCTGTTCTTATTGTGCTGTTGGCCAGATGGGGAGTTTCTGTTTCTTTTTTTTTAAGATTTTATTTATTTATTTGACAGAGAGAAACACAGCCAGAGAGGGAACACAAGCAGGGGGAGTGAGAGAGGGAGAAGCAGGCTTCCCACCGAGCAGGGAGCCCGATGTGGGACTCGATCCCGGGTCTCCAGGATCATAACCTGAGCCAAAGGCAGTCGCTCAACCAACTGCCACCCAGGCGCCCCGGGAGTTTCTATTTCTGGCCCCTGTCTATGTATTTATTAGTTGTCATTCTCCTGTAAGAGAGAACTTTTTCTTTTCCACTATTGAGTGATTGATTTCCACCCATGTGGATTAGTGGATATTTGACTGTATTCCAATATTTTTATTTATTCTATGTAGTATTACCTTTATTTTCTTGTTCATATCATCGCCATCATCATTTTTAAACTGTAGTACATACATTCTTTCTGTAACATTATAAATTAGAATCATTTCTGGTCCAGGAAAAATTATACTTTTAATCTCAACCTGATTCCTTAGCTCTAATAAGGAAAAATATGAATGACAAGATTAACTTACCTAAAGTTAATGGTGGTGGTTTTGGGTCAAGAACGTATTCTTTTTCTGGATCTTCCACTTTAGGGCTTTGGATAGTTTTTTTAAGCCCAGTATCTATTACTGCTTTTGTATTTCTTTTTAGAGATTTGGAAGTGTTCTCTCCCTTTTGCACCTTTGTCTTAGAATGATCTGCTATTGAGAGATTTCGAAGTTGAAGATCATGTAAAATGTGATCTTGTAAAGCAACTGCAGTGACTGCTAAGTTATCTTGTTTAGACGAATGTCCCTAAAAAGTGGGAAAAAAGCCTTATATATGGAACATTATGTGATATATCATTTGGAAGAAAACTCAAGTTTAATACTCAATCCAGGTGACATACTAGACCAAATGTAATAGTGAAGAATGCTTGACCCAAGTTACATAAGTGTGGGAACGCCCAGTCTCATCATTTATCTTGGTGACATAGTAGTATCTTTTCATTTAATTACTACGGTCTTAAATGTAATATGAATTAATTCATTATGACCTATAAAAGCTGTGCATGCCTGAACACATTCTGTTTCACTACAGTTAAATAAGGCTGTAGGCAAAGTCTTGCTTCTGTAATATGAAAGGGAATCTTGCGTTTAAGTATGTGCTTTTTTGGCAAAAACTTAACACAGAATAAAACTGCTGGGCGCCTACGACACGCTTGCACTCAGTACTGTGGTGGGTCGTTCCTCCTTGAAGTGAGGTTTGCAATTGTATTTTCATACTTTCAAACAACTGAATTAAAGTGCCCGGAGCACTGGGTGTTATACCCAAACGATGAATTGTGGAGCACTGCATCGAAAACTGATGACGTACTATACGGTGACGACACAACATAAAAAGGTACAATGAAAATACAAAAATATATAGTCATGAGTAAAACAGTGCTCATTTTATTTTAAAAGAATCTTTAAATTTAAATTCAATTAATTAGCACATAATGTATTATTAGTTTCAGAGGGAGAGGTCAGGGATTCATCGGTCTTCTATAATATCCAGTGCTCATCACATCACGTGCCCTCCTTAATGCCATCACCCAGTTATGCTGTCCCTCCACCCCCCATCCCCACCAGCAACCCGGTTTATTTCCTACAATTAAGAGTCTCTTACGGTTTGTCTCCCTCTCTGATTTCATCTTGTTTTATTTTTCCCTTGCTTCCCCTTTGATCCTGTTTTGTTTCTTAAATGCCACATAGGAATGAAATCATCTAACTCTTTTCTCTAATTGACTCATTTCACTTAGCATAATACCCTCCAGTTCCACCCACGTCATTGCAGAAGGCAAGATTTTATTTAAAACAGTGTTTGTTTTAAAACAGGATTCTGTACCTTGTTTTTTGACATGCTGAGTCAGGCACACTTGCTGCTTGGCTCTATCACGTTATATCATATCACATTCCTTTAATTCTTGCACTGTAAAAACATAATCAACAGAGAGTCAGAGTTAGAGTGCATGTGAACATCTCTTATAAAGTCTAGAGGGGAGATGTGTTTGAGAATCTGGCTGACGCGCGAAGGCTGCCTGAGCAGAGCAGTAAGCCCTGCGCTGTGATTCCCGCGAGCTTCAACCCACTCCTGACTGTTGGGACCCTGCCTTCAGACCTCCAGCTAGCTGGGCGGAGCATATGAATTTGAATGAGAACAGTCCATCGCTCAATATAATATTATACCTAAGTATAACAAAATGTGAGACTGAAAAGATCAGAGAACAGTAAGTGAAATACCTTTCTTTTCCTTCCTTCCTTCCTTTCTTTCTCTCTTTCTTTTTTAAAAGATTTTGTGTATTTGAGAGCAAGAGTGCACATAGAGGGAGAGGGAGAGACTCCCTGCCGAGCAGTGAGCCTGGTGCAGGGCTCCATCCCAAGGACCCTGAGATCATGACCCCAGATCATGACCCGAGCGGAAGGCAGATGCTGAACCGACTGAGCCACCCAGGGGCCCAGGAAGTGAAATATGTCTTCCAGAGAGAACATTTAACCTGGGATTTGCAGAGGTAGAGGGACGTGAACACACTACACTGCACTTACCAGAGGGGCACAGGCACTCAGGAATGGGAGGGAAAGGGAAGGGTGCATGCGCCCGGGGGGTGCAGGCCGCCTGCAGTCTATCTGGAACACAGACGGACCGACTATGGGGGGCAAACCTGGCTTCCAGTCTTGCTCCCACTGTGTGCTGGGGGACAGACTCTCTGGCTTCTAGTGCCTTACCTTGAAACAACTGTAGTGATGCACCCCTTGCGGGTTTAGGACAAATGAAACCACCTTTGTAAAGTCCCTGCATGGGCCCTTTCCTGCGGGAGATACCGTGTAAGCGGTTCTTTTGCTCCAGTTCCCTTTGAAACTGGTGGAAGAATCTAAATTGTCCTTGTAGTTTTTAGGCAAGGGTACAGTGTCTGAAGACAAGGGCCCGAAATGCACAGAATGGGAAGAAACAGTAAATTATTCAAGTAATCTAGGAAGTGGGGCCTAATTTTTAGAATGGAATTAATCCAGAATATGTATCAAAGGATCAACACGTGCATTAAATTAGCGCCGAGGGCAGCCGCGTTAAGGGTGGAGAGGGCTGCGAGGCCTCAAGACGCAGGAAAGAAGCTTCTGCCCGCGATTTCATCAGGCCAGTGCAGACTGCGCAAACGGCACGAGTATCTAAAATGCTGGGGGTCCTTCCAGCATCTTCTACCCCAGAACGCCTAGCCCCCCGCGGAACAGCGCTCCGTCCCACTGTGGAAACTCGGCCCCTTCTCAGCCCCCTGGTGTCACGACAGTTCCGGGCGGGGACCCGTCAGGGGTTGAGTGCAGACCCAGAGACCAGTGAGTCCTTGCATTCCGCGACTGGGCTGCGCGGCGGGCGGGCCAGCGCTCACCCGAGCGTGGCTAACGGTGCCAGGAGGCAGTGGCCGTGCGGACAGCGGGACGCGCGGCCGGCTCTCCCGGTCCCTGACCCGTGGGCTCCGCGTCTGGACGAGCCGGCCCCGGGCGGGTCGCGCTCCGGCCCCCTACCTTCGGGCGCGGCTCCCTCGCAGGGACGCGCGGCGTCCCCGCGTCCGGACACCGTCCCCGCCTTGGGGCCCCCCGAGAGCGGCCACGGTGAAGGCGGGGTGCTGGGGACCGAGGGCCTGGCGGGGTCCCCACGGCCCCTCCCGCCGCGCTCGCTCGGGCAGCACCCGCACGGGCCCCCGCCCCCGCCCACGGCAACGCTCGCCGTTGCCCAGCAACCCGGCGCGCATGCTCAACGGCCGCCCCGCGCGCGGCGCCCCCCTCCGGGTCACAGCGCGCGTGCTCGGCGGCGCGGTCCCGCGCACGGCCACAGCGCGCATGCTCGGCGGCTCGGCCCCGCGCCCCCGACCACCCGTCCTCGCGGGCTCGGCGCTGCCCCCCGGCGCACGCTCGCGCCCAGGCTGGGCTTCCCGGAGCCGCGGGGCTGTCCGCACGTCGGCGACGCTCTCGGCCGTCTCGGCGCCGCTGTCCCTCCCGAGCGCCGCCCCCTCGTGCCCGCCCCGGGCGGCGTGCACCTGTCAGCCCCCGGGTGGGCCTGGGCTGCGGGAGGCCTGCGTGCCCTGCCCCGCGGGCTGCCCTCCCCTGCGCGCGCCCGCCTGCACCCGCTTCCCCGCTTCCCCGTGCTCTCCTGCTTCTCGGGGGCCCGGCCGGTCCGGACTGCTGCCGGCGAGGGTTCTGCATCCGTGGGTGCTGCCTCGGAGCCGGCTGTGCGAGGCTCAGAGGGGGGCGCAGGGGAGCAGTGGGCCGACTCGGGGCCCCGCGACCTCAGCAACCTGCCGTGCTCTTCCCCAGGGCCCGCGGCGGACCCGGAGGGAGACCCCGCGGGAGCCCCGGCCCTGCGCGCCCTGCGCGGATCCCCGCTTGGCCGCTCTGCCCTCCGCCCGGGCCTGGTTCGCCTTTACAGTCACGTGCCCCAGAACCGTTGGTTCATACATTTTGTCAGATCTTTTAGTTTGAGGTAAGAGTTTAAATCTGGCTCCTAAAACTCCATCATGGCCAGAAGCAGAAATCAGGAGAAATTCTTTTTTTTTTTTTAAGTGATGTGACTCAGTTGTGTTATTTAAACTTATGTCTGGACTTTTATTGCAATAAATCTCAGCTGAAAGTATAAAGAAAATATACAAAATGCAAATAGTCCCACATCCCCTCCCCTTTTTTTTACTTCTCTGAAAGGTCTATAGAAGTTACCAAGTTGATTAGAAATTGATCATGGATCATTAAAAGACCTAAAAGTTAAAATGTTTGGCATGACTTTGGAATAAACACTGTTCTGTGAAACACGATCATTGGAAGCTCCACTTCACGTAACTGTTTTCATAGTGGAGTTAAATTTCCTAAGCCGGCCACTCCTGTTTGGAAGTTTTTAAAAGACAGACTAAAAAAATTTTTTTGAGAAGCCGAGTTAAATTCACAAGTTAATTTTAAGTTATTTAAACTTTTCTAACAGATACTGTGATCTTGATTTATGTTTCAGTGGTGATGGGTCTAGAAGGCAGGTAGGGGTGTGCCTGGGGTCCTGAGAGTTTTTCATTCTGTGATTGTTCGGACTGTGTGGACGGCAGGGTGAGGAGGCTTTGGGTTTAGATAGGTAGACCTGAGTTCATACCTAGACTCTTTTTAGGGGTCTGGATTTGGCAAGTTACTTCATTTTCCGAAACTCTGGGTCCCTTATACATAAAGGGACTTTTGCTACTTCTCTCGTCAGCATCTGCCAGCCTTTAGCAACAGCTCTGGGGATTCCTTAGTCCGAGGATAGAACATATGACCAGCCTGAGCTAGCCAGAAAATCAGTGTCCTAGCCACCGTGCGCAGCTGGCCTGGGCCTGTGACCTAGCTGTGAGAGCTACTGGAAAATCATTTTATTCTTCCTACTGATGTAGAAACAAGAGAAGACGCGCAGCTGCAGCGGTGCCAGCTCTCTTGTCGTCCCAGCATGGAGAGCTGTTGCTGCGGGGCCGGCCGTGGGCCTTGGAAGAGGGTCACACAGGCAACGCACAGACTGGGATGCGCTCCAAGCGCTGGTGATGTAGCTGATGCTGCGAAGCCAACCCTACTCAGTGCGTTTACTTACCTGTGTGAACAGGGCTCCTGTATGCTTCGGCCAGTGTGGGTCTGTTTTTCTGTTACTTGTACCAGGAGTAATTTGAATGATAGATGGGTGTCCTGCTAACCGCCTGATGCCTGTGCTTAGATCAAAACCCTCATGCCCTATAGTGCCCAGTGCAGTGCCTACTATTCTCCGTATCCATTTTAAGGTGTCTTTCTTCAACTCCATAAAGTTTGAAGAGAAATCCCCCTCAAAATTTTCCCCCCTTCCCTCCAAGTGTTTAAAATCTCATAACGGTTTTACTACCTGCATGTTTTCGATCCAAAAAACCAGCTACACAGAATATTTCTCTGTAGGCTTTTGCTTGGAGATTTAATGTTGTCATTACTTGTAATTCTTGACAAAAACGTAGCCGACCTGGTTGGTGTTTGGGGCAGATGCAGGCGGCCGGCTCCTTCCCCTCCCGCTGGGTGCTGCGTGCTGTTCTTGTTCTCACTGCAGACGGTGCGCTCCGTGATTTGTACTGTTACCGCACGAGCGTTTCGTTTGTTCGAAGATGGGCCTAGGCTAGTGCACCAGAGCGGGTTGGCATTCGTAGAAGCCTCGCGGAGTCCCTTCTCCTGGTGCTGTTCAGCGTGCTGTGCGGAGGCGCGCATGTGACTAGTTCAGAGTTCCAGAACACGAATAGCAGGTTCTGGGGATGGTGGGAAAGAAGGCAAGCCGTAGGGGTGCACGCCGAGGTCCAGAGGTGTCTGCTTGTCCGGCTTAGTCACACAGAGAAGGGAGGGGTGTGCCTGGGACGAACGGCCTGCGCCCTGTGCCCCGCCTGCGGACACACCCAGCTGCCGTGCAGGGCGCCCTATTACAGAGATGCGCGTGTACGCATGGGGACGAGAAAGGAGGCGATGCCTGCACATCTCAGAGGAGGGGGTCCACGGCGGGGAGGGCCTGGCTATACAAGTGGGAAACATCAGGGAAAGCAGAGAAAGTTTCCAAATTCTAGAATGGCAGCTGGACTTTGCTGGTTGATGATGAGGTTTTTCCACGGTGACCCTGGAGACGAGTCACGGGCATACTGCAGGGAATGTATGGATTCTGGTACGCTGCGCCCACAGGGTCTACCTTTGCCCATCCGCTTAGTCTCCACCGGACACCAGCGGATCAGAATGGTTCGACTGGCTCCCCATCCCCCTCCTCTCTGAGTTAATATCTCAGTGCTCTTATATTTCTTCTTTGTAATCCATAAAATACCCTTAATCCCACATGATGCATATTCTAGTCCTGCCTCTCTTAACCCAATCCTTGACACTGAAAACAAATGCGAGGAGCAGACGTGGTTGGCCCAGAGTCCATCATCTGCCCTTACAGAGCTTTCCAGTTTGTCGCGGAAAACAAGTTTCCTGCAATTTATTCCTCTTAATTTTTAGTATTGCCTTTACTTTTCTACTAACACTTCTAGATTTATTACTGATTTCTAGTCCTAAACTTGCTTCTGCCCTAGTGCTTCACCCCCTCCCCCCCAAGAACTCAAGTCCTTTTCTATATTTTGTGACACATGAGGTCCAGCCATTTCCTGGGGGGGGGGGGGAGGTCTGCCGTCTCTCCTCCTCCCACCGCAGTGGTCCCGGTACAGACTCAGGTATATGGTAGGAGTTCCTAAATATTTTCTTTCCTAGAGATTATACTAGATTTTGTCTCATTTTTAATAAAGAAAGAAAAAGAGCTTAGGGCGAGTTGTTTTAACTCCTCTGGCAATGCATGCATATATATTTTTTAAATCTGTAACAAGAGGTATGATGATTATATCATTCCTGTTCACATTACAATAGAGTGGTAAAATAACACTGATGAGAATATCTTGTCACTGCAGAAATGAGGAGGAATTATCTTATTTCAGTTCTTTGTAAAGTCATGGGTGTAACAAAAGAGCTCTGTTAAAAACTCATTTTCTGAATAGAAAATGGAGCAAATTCACTCTTTGTTGTTGAATCCAATATAGTTACAAGCAATTTATCACTTTGGTAGAGAACAGTGTCCTGTTATAATCTAAAAACCGACATGATAAAGATATTCATGCTAAAAATGCTGTTGCTCACCATGTACCAGACATTTAAAAAATCTTGTCAAAAGCAATTAGCACATATTCATTGTATCAAAGGACTTTGATTGGGTAATGTGAACCTATTTCAGACAGTTGTGCTTTTTCTGCCCTAACCGGAAGTTTGGGGAGGTGGATAAGAGCTTTCCAAACTCCAGGTTCCTAGGACCGTCTCTACAACAACCTGGGACTTCAGTGGGTTGCCATCCAGCACTGCTAAAGCACCGCTTCTCTGAACTTAAATTGGTTTATGTGCTGATATGTTTCATAGAGAGGGAGCTGCTTCCTGATTAAATCAAGGTAAAATTTTTAAATAAATAGTTCTTATTTAAAAACATTTACTGATAAATTAAGGAGGTAATACAGAGAATTCTCATTCCATATAAGGTCAGCATTTCCCTAATACCAAGATCAGATAAAGATAGAAGATTACAAACGAATAGCCTCCCAAACACAGATCCAAATTCCTTAATAGAATATTGCAAATAGAATTCAACAATGTATAAAAAGAATTAGGTACCATGACCAAGTGGTACTTATCCTAGATATATACCCCATTTAACATTCAGAAATCAATTAATGTAACCCATAACATCAGCAGGCTAAAGAAGAAAGCTCACATGACCATATCAATAGATGCAGAAAATGTATTTGAGAAAATTCAATACTCATTTTTAATAAAAACTCTCAGTGCATAAGAAATAGTGGGGAACTCCTCAACTTAAGAATACTGCAAAAATACTTAAGTTTACATCATGCTTAATGGTGAAACTCCAGATGCTTTGTCCCTCTGGCAAGGCAAGAATGCCTGTTCTCACCAATCTGGTATGGAAAGTCCTAGCTAATGCAATATGACAAGAAAAGAAGTAAAAGTATACAGATTTGGAGGGACAAAATGAAACTATCTTTGTTGACAGATGACATGATAATGTAGAAAATCCCAAAGAATTGGCACCCCCCCAACATAGAATTAATAAATAATTATAGCAAAGTTCCAGGATACAAAAGCAAACCAATTTCCTATAGATCAGCAATGAACAAGTGGGATTTGAAATTAAAAACAGAATACTATTTATATTAGCACCAAACAATGAAACACTTAAGTATAACTCTAATAAAATACCTACAAGATCTGTATAAGGAAAGCCATGAAGCTGATGGAAGAAATCAAAGAGGATCTAAATAAATGAAGAGATATTCCATGTTCCTGAAGAGGAGGGCTCACACTCACTGTTGACGACGTCGGCTCTTCCCAACTATGTCTGTGGGTTTAACACAACCAGCAAGTTATTTTGCGGAGATTAACAAACTGATTCGACAGTTTATTTGTCCTCTGTTTCTTTAAAAAAAAAAAAAAAAGGAAACAACTCCCCCCTCTTTTCCTGCCTTCTGTGATTTCAACTGAGCAGTTATATGATTTCATTTTCTCTTCTTTCTTAGTATATAAGTTATACTTTTTTAATTTTTGGTTTTAAAAAAGATTTTATTTTTAAGCTATCCCTACACCCAGCATGGGGCTTGAACTCAACAACCCCAAGTTCAAGAGTTGCCCACTCTACTGACTGAGCCAGCCAGGTACCACAAGTTTACTTCTTTTAAAAATTATTTTAGTGATTGAGAGTTTACCATATACTTTTACAACTAACCAGGATCCAATTTCAAATAACACAGTATTACTTCATGGGTAGTGTGAGGACCTTACAAAAATATTCCTAATCTCTGCCTACCTTCCCTTATAATATTGCTGTCATTCATTTCCCCTCTCCATAAGCTTTAATCACTCAATGTATTGCTCTGTTTTACTATATTGAACAATAATTTCATTCACTTAGCGTAATGTTTCAAGGTCCCTCCACGTTGTGTGCGTATCTGTACCTCAATCCTTTTCACAACTGAATAATATTCTGTTGTATGTCCATACTACAGTTTGTGCATTCACCTGCTGATAGATATTTGGGTGGTTTCCCACTTTTTGTCTAGTGTCGGTGGCAGTATGTGTACACGTATTTGTGTAGACCTGGGAGTGTATGGTAATTCTATGTGAACTGACGAACTGTTTTTTTTTTTTGTTTTTTTTTTTTTTTACAGTGGTTGCACCATTTTATGTTCCCAGTTTCTTCACATCCTCTCCAATATTGGTGTTTTCTACTGTGTTTGTTTGTTTGTTTCATTATAGCCATCATACTACTGTAGTTTTGATTTTCACTTTCCTGATGATTAGTGATGTTAAGCATCTTTCAACATGCCTTTTGGCCATTTGTATATCTTCTTTGGAGAGATGTTTATTCAAGTCCTCTGTCCATTTTTTAATTGGCTTATTTGTCTTTTTGTTGTTGGATTTTAGGAGCTCTTTGTATATTCTGGACATAAGACTTTTATCATATATGTGATTTGCAAATATTTTCTCTCCTTCTGTGGGGTGTCTTTTCACTCTCTTGATAGTCTTCCTTGATCCACAAAAGTTTCTCATTTCAATGGTGTCCAATTTATCTGTTTTCTTTTGTTGCCTACATTCTTGATGTCATACTGGGAAATCTGCCAAATCCATTATCATGAAGTTTTTCCCATATATTTTCTTCTATAAGTCTTATAGTTTTAGCTCTTACAATTAGGTCTTTGATCCATTTGAAGTAAATTTTTGTTGTCTGATGTATAAGGAAAGGGTCCAACTTCATTCATTTGTGGATATCTATTTTTCCCAGCCCAGTATTTTGAAGATTATTCCTTCCCCATTAAATGGTCTTGGCACTTCTGTCAAAAATCTATTAAACACAGATGTGAAAGTGTAGTCTGGGGTCTCAGTTCTATCCATTGATCTGTGTGTCTATCCTTATGCTGGTACCATACTCTTTTGATACTGTAGGTTGTAATAAGTTTTGAAATTGGGAAGTGTGAGATCTCCAACTTCGCTCTTCTTTTTCAGGATTGTTTAAGCGATTCTGGATTCCTTGAAATTCCTTATGCATTTTAGAATGTATTTTTCCATTTCTACAAAAGTATTATTGGGATTTTGATAGGGGATTCATCACACTGAGTCTGTGTATCACTTGAGGTAGTATTTATTACTAAATCTTCCAGTAGAACTAAACCTTAATAGCACTATCATCTTAACAGTACTAAGCCTTCCAGTCCTTGAAGACAAGATATATTTTCATTTACTTTGGTCTTTAAAAATTTCCTTCAGCAACATTTTATAGTTCTCAGTATACAAGTCTTGCACCTCCTTGGTTAAATGTATTCCAAAATATTTTGTTCTTTTTGATGTTATCATAAATGGAGTTATTTTCTTTTTTAAAATTTATTATTATGTTCAATTAGCCAATATATAGTGCATCATTAGTTTTTGATGTAGTGTTCAATGATTCATTAGTTGCTTATAATACCCAGTGATTATCATAACATGTGCCCTCCTTAATACCCATCACCTGGTTACCCCATTCCCCAACCCCCCTCCCTTCTGTAACCCTCTGTTTGTTCTCAGAGTCCAGAGTCTCTCATGGTTTGTCTCACTCTCTGATTTCTTCCAATTCAGATTTCCCTCCCTTCCCCTATGGTCTTCTGCACTATTCCTTATGTTCCATACAAGCATTGTGGTCTGAAAGTGTGCAGGGAATAATCTCAGTCTTTTGATATCAGTTGAGACCTGATTTGTGACCCAGTATGTGATCTGTTCTGGAGAATGTTCCATGTGCACTCGAGAAGAATGAGTGTTCTATTATTTTAGGATGGAATGTTCTGTATATATCTGTGAAGTCCCTCTGGTCCAATTGTCATTCAAAGCTATTGTTTCTTGGCTGATCTTCTGCTTAGATGATCTGTCCATTGGTGTGAATGGAGTGTTGAATTCTCCTACTATTAATGCAGTATTATCAACATGTTCCTTTATTTTGGTTATTAATTCGTTTATGTAATTGGCTGCTTCCATGTTGGGGGCATAGATATTTACAATTGTTAGATGTTCTTGTGGGATAGACCCTTTAAGTATGATATATTGTCCCTCTACATCTCATACTACAGTCTTTGGTTTAAAATCTATTTTCTTTGATATAAGAATTGCTACCCCAGCTTTCTTTTGTGGTCCATTAGTGTGATAAATGGTTCATCCCCTTACTTTCAATCTGGAGGTGTCTTTAGGTTCAAAATGAGTCTGGTTTTTTATCCAATCTGAAACCCTGTGTCTTTTGATGGGAGCATTTAGCCCATTTACATTCAGAGTAACTATTGAAAGATGTGAATTTAGTGCCATCATATTGCCTGTTTCTGCAAATTTTCTGTTTCTTTCTGGTCTGTGTGACTCTTGGGGTCTCTCTTAATAAGAGAGAATAATAATAATAAGAATCCCCCTTATTATTTCTTGCAGGGCTGGCTTGGTGGTCACATATTCTTTCAGTCTCTGCCTGTCCTGGAAACTCTTTATCTCTCTATCCATTCTGAATGGCAGCCTTGCCAGATAAAGTATTCCTGGCTGCATGTTCTCCTCATTTAGTACCTTGAATATGTTTCTCCAGCCCTTTCTGGCTTGCCAGGTTTCTATGGACAGGTCTGATATTATCCTGATGTTCCTCCCTCCATATGTAAGGAACCTCCTCTTCCTGGCTACCCTCAGGATAGTTTCTTTGGCTGTAAAATTTGCAAGCTTCACTATTATATGTCAGGGTATTAATCTATTTTTATTGATTTGGGGAGGGGTCCTGTCTGCATCTTGGACTTGAATGCTTGTTTCCTTCTCCAGATTAGGGAAGTCATCAGTTATGTTTTGCTCTAATATACCATGTAGCCTTTCTCTCCACCCCCCTGGGGATTCCAGTAGTTCTGACATTGGAATGTTTCACGGTATCATTAGTCTTTCCTACATGTGCTTCTAGCTGCCTATCTCTGTGTTCCTCAACTTCTTTCCTTTCCATTAGCTTATCTTCTGGATCACTCATTCTCTCTTCTGCCTCATTTACCCTGTCTGTTAGAGTATCAAGTTTAGATGGCATCTTATTCAGAGCATTTTTTAAAAAAGATTTTATTTATTTGACAGAGAGAAACACAGCCAGAGAGGGAACACAAGCAGGGGGAGTGAGAGAGGGAGAAGCAGGCCTCCCGCCGAGCAGGGAGCCCGACGTGGAACTCGATCCGGGGTCTCCGGGATCATGACCTGAGCCGAAGGCAGTTGCTTAACCAACTGAGCCACCCAGGTGCCCTTATTCAGAGCATTTTTAAGTTCAGTCTGATTAGGTCTCATTTCTGCCCTTAGCGATTCTATATTGTCACTAATGCTTTTTTCCAAGCCCCGCTATTGAGTTTATGATTGCTATCCTGAATTCTATCTCTGACATCCTGCTTATATCCATATCCGTTAGCTCTGTGGCAGGGGACATTTTTTCTGGTTCTTTCCTTTGTTGAGAGTTCCTCCTCCTAGTCATTCTGTCCAGGGATGTTTGAGTGAGTGAACAGAGTACAAAATATCAACCACAACAAGCAAGATGCGTCCTAGCAAGATCTGGAGTGGTCAGAAGGCACCACTGAAAAACAAAGCCAAAATGAAGCACAAGAATAAAATTAAGAAGTTTAAAAAAGAAAAAAAAGGGAGGGGAGGAGGCCTATAATCTCTCAGTGTGGGTAAAGATGTTCTAGTTGGTCCTGGGTGTATTTAGGTCTGGGTGCTAGAGGACACTATATCCTCAAATTCCAAGGAACGTAAAACTTATGTATCTATAGATATAAAGGTAAAATTGAAAAGAGTGAAAAAAGGACTAAAATGAAGCATATATCTATAAGACACATAGGTGTGAAAAAATACAAGATAAAAAGTGACCAAGAAATATAAGTTGATATAACAAACATATAGTTGAAATGAGAGAAAGGTAAAAAGAAAAAAAACAGAAAAAAAAAAAAAGGAAAAGGAGAATTATATCTGAAAAATAAACAAGTCTTGAGTCAACACCTGGAGCTCAATATAATACTCCCCGGCCGTGGGATTTTACCGTCTTGTGAGATCCGTAGGGTTGTTGTGCAGGTCTTCTTCCAGCCCGTCTTCTGGAGGAGGGGCATGCCCTGCTATTTCTCAGGAACCCTGTCTGGGCAGAGTTGCTCCCTTTTGGGGGGATGGCTCAGTGGCAAGTGATCCTCTGTGTGGCTTTTGTTCCCTGGAGGCTTTCGATGCCTCTTCCGAGGATCAGAGCAAAAATGGACCACACCCAAATTTGTGGCCCAGAGCAGAAAAAATGCAGTCTGCTCTCTTTGATAAACCCTCCAGGACAGTCTCCGCTTCTGTATGTGCCCCCCAAAACCATAGTCTTCCACCGTGCGTGCGCACAGCAACTTTCTCAGAGGTAGTCCCAGGGGCCTGGGAGTGCCACTGCCCTCTGTTATTCTACAACCTTGAGTGGCTGGGGCTCGTGTGCAACCCCGAAGCTCCTGGATCATGTCTGGGTGCTGCTCTAAGGCCCTTTCTGAGATGCTGCCACTCTGGGAGTTTTGCCCAGTTGTGGGCACAGGTTCCAGACTTTTTCAGGCTGCTCAGGAAAAGAGCGATTTTCTCCTGGCCTGGCTCAGAGTTTATGGTGATCTGAGCTGAGACTGCCTTCCTGGGCTCACTGACCATCACCTGCTTCCTGGCTCCTTTCCTAGGGCACTCCACCAGTTCAGGCACTGCCTTTCACTCTGTGGTTCCTTGGATCATGAGGCCTACCTAGAGTTCTGATTTTCATTTCCAGAGCCCCTTTCAGAGAGGGATGTCTCTCACCAGAGCAGATTTCTAAGGGCTCTGATTTTGTGCTTTGGTGTTATACCACTTTCCATGATCCAGCTTATGGAGGCTCCCTCCCCCTTTTATTTATTTTCTGATATCTCCCTGCAGATTCATGATTCTGCATGTCCTACCTTGCAAAAAGCAGTCACTTTTATACTTGTAGAGATCCAGGTATATATTCTTACATCTCAGGATGATTTTGTGGGTGTTCAAAATGGTTTGGTAGGTATCCAGCTAAATTCAGGGGACCCATTGAAATAGGGACCCTACTCCTCCACCATCTTGCCTCTCCTCCTGGAATTATTTTCTTAATTTCCTTTTCAGATTGTTCATTGCTAGTGTCCCTTTCACTTAAAAAAAAAAAAAGAGAGATTTATGTATTTATTTTAGAGAGGGAAAGAGAGGAGAGTGAGTGGGGAAAGGGGCAGAGGGAGGGAATATCCAAGGAGACACCTGCTGAATATGGAGCCCAACATGGAGCTCAATCCCATGAGCTGTGAGATCAGGAGCTGAGCTGAAAACAAGAATCAGTTGCTTAATCAACTGAGCCACTCAGGCACCCCTTTCCTTCACTTTTGAAGTGTAATTTCATTAGATACAGAATTCTAGGTTAGTGGGTTTTTTTTCTTTCAACACTTTAAATATTTACTCTGCTTTCTTGTTGCTTGCATGAGGTCTGAAGTGTAGTCTGGTGTCATTCTTATTCTTTTATAGGTAAGGTGATTTTCTCTGGCTTCTTTCAAGATGTTCTCTTTTTCTTTGTTTTCTACAGTTTGTATATGATATGCCCTGGTGTACAGTTTTTGGTATTTATCTTTTTTGATGTTCTCTGAGACTCCTGGATCTGTAGTGTGATGTCTTTCATTAATTTTAGAAAATTTTAGCCATTATTACTCCAAATATTTCTTATGCACCTCTCTTTCCTTCTGGTATTCTCATTACAAATATGTTGAATCTTTTGTAAGTGCCCCAGATTTCTTGGATATTCTCTTCCATTTTTTTCATTACTTTTTCTGTTTGAGCATAGGGTTAAGAAGCTTTTATTGATACGTGTTCAGGATCACTGATTTCCTTGGCCATCAAGGCACTCTATTTATTCTACAATGTTGTTGATTTCTTCTTTTTTTTTTTTTTAAAGATTTTATTTATTTGACAGAGAGAAACACAGCCAGAGAGGGAACACAAGCAGGGGGAGTGAGAGAGGGAGAAGCAGGCCTCCCGCCAAGCAGGAAGCCCGATGTGGGGCTCGATCCCGGGTCTCCGGGATCATGACCTGAGCCGAAAGCAGTGGCTTAACCAACTGAGCCACCCAGGCGCCGCCTAATGTTGTTGATTTCTAGCATTTCCTTGTGGATCTTTCTTAGAGTTTCCATCTCTCTGCTTACATTTGCTCATCTGTTTTTGAATGTTGTTCACTTTTCCTATTGGAACCCTTAACATCTTAACCATAGTCTAAAAATTTTTTTCATTTGATAATTCCAGAAGTCTCTGCATATTTGAGTCTGATTTTGATGCTTGCTTTGTCTCTTCAGACAGTGTCTTGCTTTTTTTCCCTTTTGTTTTCCTTTTTGCATGCCTTTTTTTTTTGTCATTGAAAGCCAGACATATGTATTGGGTAATAGGAAGTGAGGCAAATAGACCTTTAATGAGAGCTGTATTTTTGTCTGGCAGTAGTTTTGTTGTGTTTAATCTTCACTGTACTTGTAGGTGTCAAAGCTTGCATTTCCTCCAGTATTCTTAATGGATGCACCTCCATTGTTCTTGTGTATCCCTTGAGACTCCTTAAATAGATGCTATGGCTCCATTACCAGCTCACTGAGTTGTGACCCCCACTCTGATTATTGACCAGATCCACTCAGATTATTGATCTCTATTGATGGGGGGCAAGGTATTAGGGAGAAGCATTCTATAATATTCTGATTGAATTCTCTTTTAGTAGACTAATGTCCTTGAACTATGACCTTTGCAGAGTCCTTCAGTCCTTCCCCCCCATTGTATTTATTGTAAGAGAGAGAGAGAGAGAGAGAGAGGGAAAGAAGGAGAGAGAGAATGAGAGGGGAGAAGGTCAGAGGGAGAAGCAGACTCCCCACAGAACTGGGAGCCTGATAGGGAACTTGATCCCAGTACTCCAGGATCATGACCTGAGCTGAAGGCAGTGGCTTAACCAACTGAGCCACCCAGGTGCCCTCCTCCTCCTGTTATATGAGACACAGAAACAAGCAGGGTCTCTGTCTACGTTGTACAGGTTCCAACAAGAATGTGTCCTCTGAGGGCAGATCCCTAGAGCAGAGTGAAGAGAAGAGAATGCTCTGGCTGTATTTCAAAATGCCTACTTATCCCTCCCACTGCCACAAACACATTTTTCTGCAATATTCACTGTGAGAACCCGTCAGGCTCCTGCAGGTAAAACTCATGAAAGTGTGGTGGCACCTGCTGTGGTTTTGAACCCCAAAGTTCGTCCACATTCAGTGCCCAGCAGTTATCACTTACCATGTCAGGAGCCTGCCAGTGGGGTTGTCCCGCATTCCTGTGCGTCTCTGGTTCTTGGGTGGGTGGTTTGCCCTGTGACCCCAGTCCTCTGGTTGCTCTCAGAAGAGCTGTTGATTTTCAGTTTACTCAGCTTTTTTCTTGGTGTAAGGGTGGGAGTGATGGGTTAGGGAGTCTGGATAAGCTTTCACTTGGTTTCCTGTAACTGTGGTGTTAGATCCTTTCATTTCCTTTAAATAGTTTTTTTCTCCCACATTATCTGTCCTTTTAGTCTTTCTATCTTTATTTTCTGTGACTGCAGGATGTTTTTCCATGTTCCCTTTGTCTTCTAGTGCCTACTGTTTACTTGGTGTGTGCATATTTCTAAACTTTTCTCTGTTTTATTCCACTTTCACAAATTGTCAGGAAATTATTGAATAAATAGATTCAGATCTTTATTTGTATATTTTCAAATTTGGGGTTTTCTAAAAGAAAACTTTTTTGTCAAATGATAGAAACTTGTTATAACATTTCTACCAATACATAATTGCGCAAAGAAGAAAGTACCCATACTTAAGATCTCGCCTCCCAGAAGTAATTATTGTGAACATTTAGTGAACATCATTTAGCTGCATTTCCAATGCACATATACAGATAGATTGTGAATATTAGTATGAGATAAAGGGACTCACACTGTATTTGCTATTTTAAAATAAAAATTACTGAGTTTTATTTTTTGATAAAGTTCTTTACTACTAAATTTTTTTCTAAAAGATTTTTCTAAAGTATAGGGAAAAGTATAAAAACATTGAGATACTGATATCCTATTTTTATTATCAAATTTCTTTACTGAAAAAAAAATTTCTTTACTGAGCTGTTTATAAGATTAGCGAATGTTCCTTCCCCTGTCCCACCATCACCTGTGCCATCAGGATCCTTGTGAGTGTCTTGCAGAAGGGATGCTGCAAACCCATAAAAATATGAGGCAAAAAGATTGCAAAGCTCAAATTACAAATCTTGTGTAAGATTTGAGATTCAGCGTACTTGATAAAAATGACATAAAGACATTACTGATTGAAAATCTGGCAGAATTAGACCAGGCAATGATAATTTATTTGTTTATTTATTTTAAGATTTTATGTATTTACTTGAGAGAGAGAGAGAGAGTGACCATGAGCAGGGGGAGTGAGAGAGGGAGAAGCTGATTTCCTGCCGAGCAGGGAGCCCAACGTGGGACTCCATCCCAGGAACCCAGGATCGTGACCTGAGCCGAAGGCAGTCACTTAACCAACTGAGCCCCCCAGGCCCCCTATTTATTTATTTTTAAGTAAGCTCCACCCTTAATGTGGGGCTTGAACTCGCAGCTCTGAGGTCAATAGTCATACTCTCCTGGGAACATGGAGAACAGTCTCCTGAATCCTCTGTGACAACGTTCAAGTCACAGCTGACGTGAACCAATGTGACCGTGTGGTTTTTTGATCTGGCATTATTTATTCTGATTAACGATGATCATAGTTCACGATGCATCCATGTGGTTCCTGGTCGTGTATCTGTTACGACTTGTAATAATATTCGTAATTGTCTATGCCCTTCGTTTTGTGGGAATGAAGGAAGACCAGTCAGATGGGGACACATAGGTCTTCGTCCAGAGCTTGCTGTGCCAGGGTTGGGGGGAAGGGTCGGCACACTCACTCAAGCTCAGTGACTGTCCGTGGCGGGCAGAGGCATGGGGAAGCTTCACAGAGAGAAGAGGAACTTTCTAGAGGGCCCTGTTGGAGGTTCTTGGCACAGGGAAGTCGGAGGGAGCTAGACAGAAGTGGGACCTCTTGCCTGACTGGTATGGGGCATATTTGGCTTCCTCTAGCTTGTCCCGAGTTGGAAGGAGTGGTCTCAGCTGGGATCACTACTGCCTGAACGGGCAATTCACTGAAGAAGAAACCCGAAAGAGCTATTATTCCAATGGAATTTGCAGGCTGTTGGCTCATCTCAGTCAGCTGGGGCGACCAGAGCAAGTGAGCCACACTCTACAAGCTTCCCACCCTCCAGCCGGCTGGCCCAGGCGGTTCCTGCTGCTGATGGGGAGGTGTCAGGGGCCACGCCTTTGTGTGTGTGTCTGGGAATGCGCTACCGGGGCGCTCCCCCCCCCCACGTGGCGGGGCCCGGAATCAGCACGGGGCCCTGCAGAGCCACCTGGCCCCACCCGCAGGGGTGAGGAGAAGTGAGGACCCGGAGCCAGTTTTGCAGTCTCTTGTCTGGTGTTGACCCTGACCCCGTGCTTGGCTGCAGACTGGCTTCGTCCACGCCAGGGAAATTGTTGCATATGAGAAAACAACTTCCTGATGGTTGTTCATTACTGTGCACATATGAAATATGTCATTACTACTTTTCTTTCTTCCTTTCTTTCTTTCTTTCTTTCTTTCTTTCTTCCTTCCTTCCTTCCTTCCTTCCTTTTAAATATTTCATCTATTTATTCGACACAGAGAGAGAGAGTACAAGCAGGGAGAGTGGGGGAGGGGCAAAGGGAGAAGCACATTCCTCCTGAGCAGGGGGTCCGATGCGGGACTTGATTCCAGGGCCCCGGAACCATGACCGGAGCCAAAGGCAGATGCCCAGCCGACTGAGCCACCCAGACGCCCTCATTACTGCTTTTCAAATGAGATCTTAATCCATCAGTCTAGAATGTGTTCATACATAGATCAAATGTTTAAAATGAGGCCATTAAGCTACTTTTCTGCAGCTTGCCTATCTCTATATTTTTTCACAGACAAAGGTAATTTAGAAGTGAATGCTGTGAACGTTTGAGTCCTCTACCTGTCACTCAAACCTATTTTCACCATTGCTGAGCCCTCTGGGAGTCTCCACAGTGAAGCGTCCATTCATTCCTGTTTGGTCGCACTCGGTTTCTTAGTTATGAGCCTTCAGGTAGCAACGGCCTTGCAAACTGATTATACTTTTTATTCGCATTAAATCCTATTATAATAACTGTCACTATCCCTTTATTACCCTCAAATGGATGCTGAGGAGAGTGGTTGGAGTATATTTAAGTACAGCAGGTGTGTGATTTTATAAGATACCGCGCTTTGTGTGCACAGCAATGCATACAGTCGAGGCCTGAAAGGGTCCAGCTCCCTCGGCGGTGAGTGTCCTATTGTGCGTGCTTCAGGCTGCATTCTTACTCTTAAATCCTGGTTCACGGGGGGAATAAACACCGCATTGGGACAAGTGTCGTCTTAAGAACTGTTACCGAGCTTAAACTTCTTTAACAGGAAAAGATGTCGTTTTATGCTAGTAAAATACAAAAAGGAACTGTTAAATAGAAGAATAATACATAAAATAGTCTCTCTTTCTCTAAAATTGTTCTGTTTTATTAGAATCCTGTCAGCGGCTTGGCTTGGATGTATTTTCGTGTTTATTTTAATTAGCGTCCACTTCTGTGTTATTTTCAACACAACCGATTTGGGAAAGCTGATGTCCGTGTCTTTAAATTCACATTTGACTCGTTTGTTCATTAAACTAATACTGATCAGATGCTTATCTTATGAAACGATGACATTGAGTATTGTAGAGATCACCAGGGAGACCGGGGGAGAGCCCTGCCCTCCAGGAGACGTGAGCTTGCAGGGAGGAGATGCACACACAAGGAACCGGGCCTCGGGTGGAA
>PITA01021187.1:0-33357 GCA_004023965.1 Spilogale gracilis | reverse complement strand
AGGGCAGACACTCCTTGTGGGCAATAAATGCATTTCAGATGCTCCCGAGTTTGTCTTGTTGTTATTGTTGGAGGAGCCCACTTTCAAAAGATATAGGGGGATTAGAACTGGTTGTATATAGGGGTAGTATTGAATAGGGATGTGGGATTGACTTGAAGCTTGTATCTACATGTACACATAAAAGAGAGAATAAAGGAAAGAGGAGAGAAGAAAGGGAAAAACAGAGAGAGCGAACAGGGAAACAAGACGCAACAACAAAAGCAGAAAATACAGGGGTGTGTTTGAAAAAAATTCAGGGTAAAAAAGAGAAAAAATAGAATAAAAAAATAAAAAAAATGTTATGGGGTGTTGTATTGGGTATCACGTTGTGATAAGAAGGGGGCTAAGCTTTGAAAGAAGAAAAACTGTGAGAATGTATCTTTAAGCTTAAAGTGGAAGCTTTAAAAGTAAAAATAGAAAAAAGTTTAAAAAAGTAAATGAGGTGGAAACTATATCAATGAGTTGTAGGGCTTTTGGTACTTGTAGTCTGTGCCAGGAGTTTAATAAATTGCCTTTCCCCCGATTTGGGGTTTTGCATTGGAATGTTGTCCTCCTGAGCTTCTGGCTTGCTTTCTCGGGGCGGGGCATGCCATTCCCTTTCAGTCCTTCTACCTAGGCTGAGTCTCTCGGCCCCCTTGCTAGACGCTGGTCTCAATGGTAACCAGGTTATCAGGTACAATTCTCTGGTAGCGCAGCGTTGTTCTTTAAGTCTATTTTCAGCTGTTGAGGATGTCAGGTGGGAGCAAGATGTCTGCGCCCAGACCTCCCTCCCAGACAGAGCCTCTACACAGGGAGGGGCTCTTTCCAGCCTCCCAGTTGGCAGTCTGTCACAGCCGGGCTGGTGCAGATGTTGTATTGATTTCTGCCCCCGCCCCCGCTTGTCATTTTACTCCCGCACCTCAAAGCCACAAGTTCTTTTGGATCGCGCAACTTTGTCTGCGTCCCGGGACCCGCGGCCTCTCTGGTCCCACGCAAGTCTGTAATAACGCCTTCCCTGAGGGGCTCTGTGTGCGGTCCACGGTGTGGAGAGAAACGGGAGAGAAGGGCAGCAGCGTAAAGATAGAATCCACTCCCGCTGCTTTTGCGGCAGCTGCGGCGGCTCCGGGCGGCGTGAAAAGGAAAAAAGATTTTAAAAAGTCTTCTTTCCTTGCCCCGGGCTCCGCTGTGTTCCCGTTACTGTCTAGCCCCGATTCAGGCCATAATCTGCTGTTATTCCTCACTCACAGAGCACTTTCGTTTTGGGGTATTTGTTTTCAATGGTTCAGCTCTGCGGGCTTCCTCCCCCACTCCCCTGTCTCTGGGGCAAGCCTCCAGACCCTCATATTTGTTTCTACCTTTTTGCCGATGTTCCTTGTCTCTCGTGGCGATCCAGAAGTGGGAAATATCACATTTCAGGCTGATTTCATGGGTGTTCACGGTGGTCTTGTAGTGTTTTATTTTGCTGGAATTCAGCTCTCTTCAGGGAACTCCCTGAAATGTAGTCACCTGGCCTTCGGCCATCTTGACTCAACTCCGCCACTCCCCCATCTTGTACTTTTCTGTCTCTCTGCCAAATAAATAAATAAATAAATAAATAAATAAGTAAATAAATAAATAATTCTTAAAAAAAGAATCCAAAACAATACAAACAAAAGAATAAAAAATTAAATAATTTAGAAATATAAAGATGAGAGAAATAAAGTTTAAGATAAAAGAAAATAGGTTAATAAGTATAAAAGTAAAAGAGTACCATTGAAAAGATGTAGCTGAGTCAGATATGAAATGGAAAGGTATATAAAAAATGAAAAGATGATTTATAGGAATTTTTAAGAGAATGGCTGGTGTGTAAAAGTAATAGAAAGACAAGAATAGGACAATGAGAGTACATAATAGAAATGGATTGCAAAAACTTAATGTGGAGAAAGAATTAATATTAAAATTTTAATAATGTAAAAGAAGAATTAATGACCATGAAGGATGAACAAAGAGCAATCCACATGAGACCAATATGAAAAGAGATAAATCAAAATAGTGCACAATCATGGGAGAAAGAAAAGTGTATACATAACTAAATGCTGCAAAACAGAAAAGATGAAAGAAAAAATAACAGAAATGAGGTTGCTGCAGAAATCTGATTCTGCCACTTCCCAAGATTTTACACATTTAAAATTTTTATTGTATCAATTCTCTGTGCCACAACTCAACCTGAGGTACAAACTCTGAGTACTTTTAGGTTTTTTCTGACCCAGTGTCTCACTGGGGATATGTGGTGAGTTCCTAAATTCCATCATATGTGCAATTCATTCTGAATGTCCTAGTCCTCAAGTGTCCAGTTCCCAAAGAGGGAAAAAGGAAAAATATTGGGATTGGAATAAAACTCTGTCTCCTAATTTCCCTGGAGGCTTCTTTAGCCAGTATGGTTGCAACAATGGCAGCCTACCTCTCTTCTTGTACCTCCAAGATCAGAATCAACAATCAGTAATAATAATATCAATCCCCAATATTTGTAGGGAAAGATCCATATTGCTTAATTTAGCCCCGTTAAACCACATTCAAGTCACTTCAGGGATACACACATGGATACCTGTCACATAGATGAATATGGGGATCGAATAGCCACCACCATGGTAAGAGTGGAGAAAAACCACAATATACTACCTAATCTTTCCCCTGAAAACTGTAAGACTTTGGAGAAACTCTGCAGTTTTGCAATAGTTACATCAACATATTTTTCAACTATAATTATTGCCTAGAGTGGATATGTTTTCCTGGAGCTTCCTGCTTTGACATTTTCTCTAACGTCATTCTAAGACCATTCACAGTTAATATAATCCTCTACAATCTTGGGTTATGGGCTTCCATCTTGCTTGCCCTTTTAAAATTTGTTCCAGGGGCACCTCGGTGGCTCAGTCAGTTAAGCATCTGACTCTTGATTTTGGCTCATGTCATGATCTCAGAGTTGTGAGATTGAACCTCATGAGGCTCTGCACTGAGCATGGAGCGTGCTTGGGATTTTCTCTCTCACTCTCCTTCTGTCCCCACCCCTCATGCTCTCTCTCTAAAAAAATTTTGTTCCATCTGCTCTTTGTTTCTCAACATTTCCAATTTGGAGATTACTGGACACTGGTTCTGAATAGACACTAATTTCAGGAGACCTAAAATGTCACTATGGTCCACCAGTCAGTGAAGGGGCTTATGGAGGCGAGGTGATCAATGAAGTTCAGGCCAAGTCCAACTCACAGTACATTCAGTATGTTCCTTGACCAATCTCATTTCATTAGATTACATTTATTGAGTAAGCACACTTAGCAACTGGCAGAACTCCTATGTTTCCCTGGCTGGTGGAATAGTGCTATACCTGTAGGAAAGAATACATGGAATTCATCAGGACTATTTCTACTTAGGAAAATAGTAAATCAACAGCAATTCCACATTCTTGGAAGATATTAGTGCCACCATGAAGGACTTGAAAGAACTTGAAAAATGCAGGGATAGGTAGTGAATCTCTCATATGTTATTCAATTCACATATCTGGCCTGTGAAGAAAACAGATGCATCTTGGAAAATGATACTAAATTCTAGTAAGGTTAACCAGATGGTATCTCCAATTATAAGTATTGTTCCAGATGTGGTTCTATGGCTTGAGTTCCCCTCTACCTGGGTATGCAGGTATTGACCTGGAAATGCCTTCCCCCCACCCCTTGATATCTATTAGTAAAGACCAACAGAGCGGTTTAATTTCAGCTGGCAGGCTCAGAAGTATACATCCACTGCCCTACCTCAGGGTATATCAATCCTCCAACTGTACATCATACTTTAGTCCCCAGGGGGCTTGACAGCCTTTCCCTTCCATAGAATACCACACGGGTATTGACGGCATTCTGCTGATTGACCTAGTGAGCAAGAACTAGCAATTACTTTAGAGTTACTGGCAACACATTTGCATGTCAGAGGGTGAGAAAAAACAGGACAAAAATTTAAAGGCTTTTCTCCTTGGTGAAATTTCTAGAGGTCCATTGATACAGGCATGTCAAGATATTCTTTCTAAAGGTAAAAAGAGAAGCGCAATGTCTAGCAGGACTCTTTGGATTTGGGAGGCAACATATTCTTCATTTGGGTATGATCCTCCAGCCCATTTGCTGAGTGATCTCCAAATGCTGCTAGTTTTGAGTGGGACCCAACATGAGGGAAGACTCTGCAGGAGGTGCAGCCTGTCATGTAAGCTGCTCTGCTACCTGGGCTGTATGATCCAGCGGATCCAACAGTTCCTAAAGTGGCAGTGAAAACCCCTGGATGTGAATCACAGTGCAGACACCTAGAATTTGGGAGAAAAGGCCTATTATCTTCCAAAAATCCTGCTCTCCCTATGATCTCTCTTTGGGAAATGGCTTCTGACTGACTGCTATCATAGGCCACCAAGTTACTATGCAACCTAAGCTTCCAATATGAAGCTAGATATTGTCTGACCAATGAAATCATAAAGTTGGGTATGTACAGTAGGAGTCTATTGTCGAATGGAAGCTGTCTGTGCAAGATTAGGGCTGTGCATGCTCTGAAGGCATGAGGAAATTACATGAGGACATAACCCAGATGCCCACGGACCTCACTCCTGCTACATTACCTTCTCTCTCCCAGCTTGTGTCTGTCGCCTCATACAGAAGTGTGTATTATCACTCATACTAGTGAAAAGTCTGGTTTGTAGATAATATGTATACAATATTCAAAAGTGGACAAATACAGCACTGCAGCCCCTTTTGAGGACATCCATGAAGGACACTGGTGAAAGAAAATCTTCTGAGTGGGCACAATTAGGTGCAGCTAACTATTCATTTTTCTTGGAAGTAGTCAGAGATATGAGTGTATATCAGGTATTTGGCTGTGGCCAATGTGGTTTTTCTGGATGGTTAGCAACTTGGGAGGGATATTATTAGAAAATTGGGGAGAAGGAGGTGTAGGAAGGGGAAATGTGGATAGACCTTTGAGTGTTCAATAAACATGAGCATATTTTGGTCCTTTGTGAATTCTCACTAAAAGATGATCTCACCAACACTGGATTTTCAGTAATGAAGGGTGTGGAATGGCCAGTTCTGTAGATACCAGTCAGCGTCCTTCCCCTGTCATTCCTGTCATTGTTGAATGGGTTTATGAAAAAAATGGTTCTGGAAGCATGGCAGTGACCCCTGTGCTCAGCAACATGAACTTCCCCTTCATCAGGCCTGATAGCCATTGCTGAGTGCCTAGTTTATCAGCAGCTGAAACCCAACTGAGTCCCTTGATATGACACAATCACTGTGCTGAGCAGCCAACTCCCTATTAGCAAAGGCTGGTTGCATTGGACTTCTTCCATCATGAAAGGGGCATGTTCTTACTGGAATAAGCACTTGGATACATATTTGTCTCTGTGCACCCAAAGCTGCTATAAAAACTACTGCCCATGGACCTACATAATGCCTTATCCACCATTATGCTATTCCAAACAGCATTATTTCTGATCAGGGAACTCACATTCCCAGCGAGTGATGTTTAGAAATGGGCTTATCATGTCTGAGTCAGCTGGGAAAAAGGGAGCTACTGTACTGGCTGGGAACATTGATCTTGATTACCAAGGGTAAATTCGTCTGCTGCTACATGGTGGAAATAAGGTCAAGTGTGTCTGAAATACAAGTGAGCCTTTAGGATGACTCTTACTACTACTAAGTTCTGTGATACAAGCTGATGGAAAATCACAACAGTCCAATTCAGGCAGGACTGTTAATAACCCCCACAGTTCAGGAATAAAGATTTTGTGACCTATCTGGCCAAGAACTCGACCCGAGCCTCACACATTATTAAAAAGTTAGCTCAAAATGGAAAACAAGCATATGTAAATTGTAAAACTGTGGAACTCGTAGAGGATAAAATAGGAGAAATTCTTTCTATCCTGGATCTTAGTAAAGGGTTTTTAAACATGACACCAAAAGTGGGGTACCTGAGTGACTCAGTTGGGTAAGCCCCTCACTGGCTCAGGTTATGATCTCAGGGTCCTGGGATTGAGCCCTCTGTGGGGCTTTGCGTTCAGCTGGGAGTTTGCTTGAGGATTCTCTCTTTCTCTCACTCACTGGCCCTACCCCTGTTCTATCTGTCAAATAAATAAATCAATCAATAAATCTATCTTTAAAAACAAAACAAAACAAATCAAAAAACCCCATGACACCAGAAGCATGATCTGTAATGGAAAAATTTACTTCATAAAAATTAAAATCATTTTTCTTAGAAAGACTCTGTTAAAAAAGATAAAAAGTCAAGCTACAATTTGAGAGAGAATATTTACAAACTCTACATTTGACAAAGAAGTCATATCTAGATTATGTGAAGAACTCTAAAAACTCAATGTTTAAAAACCAAACAATCCAATTATAAAATGGACCCCAAAATAGAATGACACAGAGAAATTTCATTGAATACAGTATTCAAATGACAAATAAGCATATGAAAAGATGTTCTGTCTCTAGCATTTAGTAGAGCAAATTGAGACCATGATGAGGTAACACTATGTGCCTATTAGAACAGCTAAAATAAAAGTTAATGGCACATCTGAGGACCACTAGTTGGGTGGTAAAATGGTGAAATCACTATGGAAAACAGTATGGCAGTTCCTCAAAAAAGCAAAAGTAGAAAACTACAATGTGACTTACTCAGTTTTACATCTGGGTGTAATCCCAAAGAATTGAAAGCAGGTCTTGAGATATTTGCACACATATAGCTCAAAATGGAAAACAAGCACATGTAAATTGTAAAGCTATCAAACTCTTAGAGGATAAAATAGGAGGAATTATTTCTACCCTGGATCTTGGTTCACAGAAGCATTATTCACAATAGGTCAACACAAGAAATCCATCAATGGATGAAAGAATGAATAGAAAGCGGTATACTCCTATCACAGAATATCATTCAGCCTTAAAATGACAACCCTGTCACATGCTACACAAAATGTACATTAAGCCAAATGGTATCAGTCGGTCACAGTATGACAAATACCATATGATTCCAATTATACAATGTATCTCAAGTAGCCCAATTCATAGCAATAGAAAGTAGAATGGTTGGGAAGAAGGAGGGGACATTGGTTAATGGGTAGAATTTCAGATTCGAAAGATGGAAAATTTCTGGAGATTCACTGCAAAACAACATGAATATACTTAACATCTCTGAGTTATAGGCTTATAAATATCAAGTATGGTAGATTTTATGTTATTTGTAATTGACAATTTTTGAACAGTTAATTACAAGGCTCAAGATTAGAGAGGACACAGAGTAACTGGATTACCCCTACACTGCTGGTAGGAACGGTAATGGTATAGCCACTCTGGAAAGCAGTTTTACAGTTTCCTTAAAAATTGAATATGCACTTGTCATTCAATCCATCAGTTGTACTCCTGGGCATTTGTTTCAGAGAAATGAAAACTTATGTTTACACAAAGACTTGTATACAGTTGTTCATAGTAAATCAAAACTGTTGTGTGTTTGTGATAGCCAAACTGCCAAACAACTGTAGTGTCCATCCATAGGCAGATGTTAACCAAACTGCGGTCCACTGATACCAGGAATCTTTTTTTAAATTAACATATAATGTATTATTTGCTTCAGGGGCACAGGTCTGTGAATCATCAGTCTAACACAATTCACAGTGTTCACCACAGCACATACCCTCCCCAATTGATACCAGGAAACTTAACAGTAGAAAGAACTTAGCTACTGATGCATGCACAGCCTGTTGGAACTAGAAACTAATGCTCAGTGATAAAAAACGAACCCCAGAAGATTCTATGCTGCAGAGTTATCTGATCATATTTATAAAACACTCTTGAAATAATAAAATTGGAGTGATGGAAAACATGTGGTGGTGGCCTAGATGTGAGTCTAAAGAAGCAGCAAGAAGGAATGTTTGTGTGGGTGGAACAGTTTTGTGTCTTGATGGAGGTAGCAGTTACACAACTCTACACAAGTGATAGAATGATATACGCACACATTGCACCATATACCGAGTTGTTCTATATTGTACTATGAGGGCAAACTTGGTGAAGGGCTACTGCAACTTTTTTGTCCTGACAACTTCCTGTGAATCTATAATCATTTCAAAACAAAACATGTAAATAAAACAATGCAGATTTTTCCTACAGTTAAAGTTGTGTATTGAGAATTTGGTCACTGAATGAGACAAAGCAATATGTTTGTTTTATATGGAAGTTTCAGAAACTTGAAATTCAAGTCTGAATAGTCACCACCCCAGCCTCAGGGACGCTGCACTGTGGCCAGTGTGACACTGAGTATTGGTGTAATTTTGGTTGATGAGAGAACTAAACTTCTGGTTAGTGTACCCTCATTGTTCTGGAACCCTGAGGAATAATTTACAACTTAGTTCAACTAGGGAGCAATCTGTTACATCAGAAGGTAATTGTGCACTTGTAACTGATGATCTTAATGACCCTGAAAGGAGACACCCCACACCAAGGGATAGAGTTTGGGCTTGTGTGTACATGCCAGGTTGAGTCATTGTACACAAGGCCATTTCCAGGTTGGATAGCAAGGTAGTTAGTGCCCAGTGGGAGATGAGGTCACACAGCCCCTTCCCCATAACCCTGACATCCTGCCATTGTGTTTCAGCATAGCCTGTGAGAGTTACCCTCTTGCACTGGGCCATAGGCACTGGCTTTGGTAAGGACACTGCTGCTGCAACTGGGGTCTCAGGGCTGCCAAGGAGATAGTAAATCCTTTTCAAAATTCTACCACTCATTTTATTCTCTTCTTTCTGATTCTAAACTTGATCTTCTATCTCTTAAAATTTCCCCTGTATTTCAGGTTTCTTCATTGTGTTAATTTTTCTATGGTACAATAAGCATTTTGTTTTACTACACCAACTTTTAGAATTTATTGTCTTTCTCCTTTTTCTATTCTTAACTTAATTGACAATTAACTATTTTTTTTCTTTTTAAATTTCTCCTTTGGCTTTCCGGTTCTTATCCATCTCTCTTCTTTAATTGCTTTTATTTAAAAAAATCTGTTTACACTTAATTGAGATAACTTTATTAGTTTATCGTCTTATATATATTTGATGACAGATTGAAATATGCCATGTATTGATTACATAACCTGTTCTTTGCCTTTCCTCCTTGTCATCCCTTCCTGATCCTTCACACTTTGGAGCTTGCCTGACTTACTACTCGTTCCATTTTGATTCCTTCCTTCCTTCCTTCCTTCCTTCCTTCCTTCCTTCCTTCCTTCCTTCCTTCCTTCCTTCCTTCCTTCCTCCCTCCCTCCCTCCCTCCCTCCCTTCCTCTCTCTCTCTCTTTTTCTTTCTTTCTTTCTTTCTTTCTTTCTTTCTTTCTTTCTTTCTTTCTTTCTTTCTTTCTTCTCGTTCTCTTTCTTTCTCTTTTTAATGTACTATATCTTTATTATGTTCAGTTAGCCAGCATATAGTATATCATAAATTTTTGTTGTAGTGTTCTGTGTTTCGTTAGTTCCATATAACACCCAGTGCCCATCCCAAGACATGCCCTCCTTAATACTCATCACCTGGTCACCCCATCCCCCCCACCGCCTCCCTCTGTGACCCTCAGTTTGGTTCCCAGAGTTCATAGTGTCTCATGGTTTATCTTCCCCTCTGATTTCTATCCATTTAGTTTTCCCTCTCTTCCCCTGTGGTCCTCTGCTCTATTCCTTATGTTCCACACATGAGTGAAGGAATATGGTAATTATCTCTCTCTGCTTGACTTATTTCACTCAGCATAATCCCCTCCAGTTCCATCCATGGTGATGCAAATAGTGGCTATTGCTTTGTTTTGTTAGTAGTGCTTCATTTTCAGGTTTTATGCATTTTTTTTGGGGGGGTTGTTTTGTTTTATTTTTAAAGATTTCTTTAATAGAGAGCGAGTGAGCGAGAGAACATGGGGTGAAGGAGGAGCAGAGGGAGATGGAGAGAGAGTCTTCAACAGACTCCGCATTAAGCATGGAGCCAGGCAGGCCTCGCTCTCACTCCACATGAGATCATGACCTCAGCCAAAACCAAAAGTTGGACACTTAACCATCTGTCCCACTCAGGCACCTCATATGCACTTGTTTTTAGGGCATTGCTTTAATACTATAAGTATTATAGTATTATATTTATTTAATACTATAAGGTAAGTATACACCTAACCATTTCCCCCACAAGTTAGTATTTATATGTATTTTTTCTCTTTCTTCCACTTATCTACGTCTGCAACCCAATCACTATTACCCATTCTGCAGTATTTCTGATGTTGCCAAGATCTTCACTTCCATACCCTATTCCCAGAGGTACATTTGTTGTCCTTTTGCATTTCCTCCCCTTTTCCTTTCTTTCTTTTATATTTAGTATTCTGTCTTCTAGCCTGAATTCACTGTGCGTTTCCAAATACATTCTACATACCATAATTTGCCATTATGTTTGTAGCTCCTCCTCCCTGGGGCTTGTTAACACACTCACTTTTTTTTTTTTTTTATAGATTTCATTTATTTGACAGAGAGAAACACAGCCAGAGAGGGAACACAAGCAGGGGGAGTGAGAGAGGGAGAAACAGGCTTCCCGCTGAGCAGGCAGCCCAATGTGGGGCTCGATCCGGATCCTGGGAATCTGGGATCATGACCTGAGCCGAAGGCAGAGGCTTCACCACTGAGCCACCCAGGCGCCCCGATACATGCACTTGTCTTCATCTTAATGTGGTAAGATATTTTACTATTTTTATTTATATTTACACTTTTTAAAAATTTAAGAAAAACATATCTGGTCTAATCTCTTGAAGACATTATCTACATTAATTCTAAAAAAAATTAATAGATTTGTTTTTACAGGTAGGTGTTCAATGCATAGGAAAATGGTATTTTATATGGCATTATATCAGAAATATCTCAGATCATATTTAGAAAAAACTAACACTATTGTTGTAAAAAACTTCCCACTTGTCTTTACTTCATCATGTATGAGGACTAGGAAAATGTGTTCATTGCTGGGAACTCTAATTTGTTTCCTAGGTGGCTCCTAGCACCAAATCCATTATATCTTAATGATGTAGCTTCATACTCATTTACCTTGATACTTCATGGAACATTTATTTATATACTTTTTTTCTTTTAAAGTTACTTTGACTATTCTTGACATTGTGCACATCACAGACATTGTACAGTTGGGAAAATCATTTGAAAATCAGATCTGGATGCTATAATACTTATATATCATTTTGGAAATGTGGGCATAATTTACATATTACATCTTTGAATCTTTGAACATGAAAAGATACATGCTTTTTCTCTTACTGCTTTCACATGTCTCTCGCTTTTATTTATAGTTACTTGATATTTTTATATTGCTTAGGTAGTATCTCAACCTTAACTTTATTTTATAGAAATAGAGTGTGTTTCTGATGTATAACTGCAAATGATTACTGTATAGTGATATTTTTGTCCATTTGCCTTGTAAAACTTTCTTTAATTTTTAAACTCTAGATTCTTTGGAGTTTATACATAGAAAATGATATCATCTAAATAGAAAATTGTGTGTATTTTTTCCTTTCCCAAATGTGTATTAATCATTTTCTTGCCTTAGTATGTAGATCAGCTCCTCTGGTACAAAAATGATGAAAAAATTAACTTGGTATTTTCCCATTCACAGATCATTTGCAGTATTTAGACATTTTGTAGGGTGATTAGGCTATAGTTAGGGCCAGATTATAATTACTTTCCTGGGTTAAGGATGTGCCATTTTATTCTTAGCTTTCTATCATTTGTTTTAATTTTGAATGCATTTTGAGTTTTATCAAGGAATTTTTTTGTTGACTTATTTATTTACATTTTCTCTTTTTAAAAATTTTTCAGTATTCCAAGATTCATTGTTTATGTCCCACACCCAGTGCTCCATGCAATACGTGCCCTCACTACCCACCACCAGGCTCGCTCATCCCCTCACCCCTTCCCTTCCAAGACCCTCAGTTTGCTTCTGAGTCCAAAGTCTCTCATGTTTTGTCTCCCTCTTCGATTTACCCCACTTCCCATTTCCTTTCCTTCTCCTACTGTCCTCTATATTACTCCTTATGCTCCACAAGTAAGTGAAACCATATGATACTTGAATTTCTCTGCTTGGCTCATTTTATTCAGCATAATCTCCTCCAATCCAGTCCATGTTGCTACAAAAGTTGGATATTCATCCTTTCTGATGGAGACGTAATATTCCATTGTATATATAGACCATATCTTCTTTATCCATTCATCTGTTGAAGGGCACCTTGGCTCTCTCCACAGTTTGGCAACTTGCACCATTGCTGCAATGAACATTGAGGTACATATGGCCCTTCTTTTCACAACATCTGTATCTTTGGAGTAAATACCCAGCAGTGTAATTGCTGCATCATAGTGTAGCCCCTCTATTTTTAATTTTTGAGGAATCTCCACACTGTTTTTCAAGATGGCTGTACCAAATTGCATTCCCACCAACAACGTAAGAGGGTTCCCCTTTCTCCAAAACCTCTCCAACATTTGTTGTTTCCTGCCTTGTTAATTTTTGCCATTCTAACTGGTGTAAGGTGCTGTCTCAATGTGGTTTTGTTATGAATTTCTCTGATGGCTAATGATGAAAAACATTTTTCTTGTGTCTGTTATCCATTTGTATGTCTTCTTTGGAGAAGTACCTCTTCATGTCTTCTGCCCATTTTTTGACTGGATTATCTCTTTTTTCAGTGTGAGTTTGAGGAGTTCTTTATAGATCTTGGATACCAGCCCTTCGTCTGAAATGTCATTTGCGAATATCTTCTGCCATTCAGGGGGCTGCCTCTTTGTTTTGTTAACTGTTTTCTTTACTATGCAGAAGGTTTTTTATCTTGAAGTCCCAGAAGTTCATTTTTGCTTTTGTTTTCCTTGTCCCTAGAGACGTGTCTTGAAAGAAGTGGCTGAGGTCGATGTTGAAGAGTTTAATGCCTATGTTCTTCTCTAGGATTTTGATGGATCCCTGTCTCACATTGTGGTCTTTCATCCAATTTGAGTTTATCTTTGTGTATGTTATAAGAGAATGGTCAAGTTTCATTCTTTTGCATGTGGCTGTCTAATTTTCCCAGCCCCACTTATTGAAGAGACTGTCTTTTTTCCATGGAATATTTTATTGTGCTTTGTCAAAGATTAGTTGACCACAGAGTTGAGGGTCCAGATGTGGGTTCTCTATTCTGTTCCATTTGTCTATGTGTCTGTTTTTCTGCCAATATCATGCTGTCTTGATGATCATGGCTTTGTAAAATACCTTGAAATCAGGTAATGTGATGACCTTAGCTTTTTTTCCCCCCAACATTCCCCTGGTGATTTGGGATATTTTCTGGTTCCACAGAAATCAGTTGAATTTCTATACACCAAAAATGTAACTGAATAAAGAGAAATTAAGGAATCAATTTCATTTTCAATAGTACCCCAAATTGTAAGATACCTAGGAATAAACCTCACCAAATAGGTAAAGGATCTCTACCCCAGAAACTATAGAACATTTATGAAAGAAATTGAGAAAGACACAAGGAGATGGAAAAACAATCCATACTCATGGATTGGAAGAATGAACATTGTTAAAATGTCTTCCCAGAGAAATCTACACATTCAATGCCATCCTTATCAAAATAGCGTTGGTATTTTTCACATAGCCAGAACAAACAATCCTAAAATTTGTATGGAACCCCTGGCTTCATTTTAAGCAAAATTTACTTTTATTAGTTTTCACAGAACACATGATATTCTTTGCCTTCATAAACATTGCATTCTGTTCCTTGACAGTTCTGTTCTTTAAAAGTCTTGATGATCCATTGGTATGGTATAGCTGTATATTTGTTGATTCTGCAGGAAGAATCCCTGAAACTTGGTAACTTACTCTTCAATTTCAATTACCTTTAATATGTTTGTTCATAATCAAATTATTTGTCTATAGGATGTACTGAACTTGGCTTGAAGATCTAAGAGACACTGAGAGACCATGATTTCCAGTGACATAATTTTTGGGATCTTCTTTACCTTTCAAACCTGTATTGGTTTCATGGGGAATTTTTTGTTATTTACATTATATATGTACACCTTCTTAATTCTTCCTCATAAGAAGAAGCCTTTAGATATGATTCTTGCCCACTTAACTTTGGCTAATGCCCTGTCACTCATATTCAGAGGGATTCCAATTATAATGTCATCGTTTGGAATTAGGCTGGAGATGGGCAATATTGGATGTAAAATAGTACTCTATATTCAGAGAGTTACCCGGAGTATTTCTCTGTGCACAACTGCCCTCCAGAGTACATTTCAGGCAGTGACTATTACTCCAAGTAATCATAAATGGGCCTGGCTCAAACACAGAATCTCTACAGTCATTCAACCCTCTTTACTTTTCTTCTGGATGATTAACATGGCCATCTATTCTGTGGTCATTTTACAAACTGAGGCCAACAGGAATACCAGCATGGATAGACCTGGGTATTATAGTCCTTATTGCAAAGCCAATGCACATGGCCGCAATATAGCATTAGTATTTCTAAGTACGGTATTCACTCGTGATTTCTTCTTTCTCTCCCTGATGACATGTAATAGTATGTACATGGTGAATATCCTATACAGACACCACAAAACAGTTCAGAATGTTCGCAATACCATCCAGTCTTTATCACACTCTCCTGAAAACAAAGCTACTCATATTATTCTCATACTGGTGAGCTGCTTTGTTTTCTTTTACTGGACCAATACCTTTCTTACTGTTTATTTATTTTATACAAGTAAGAAAAAGCAGCAACTGGAGAAATTGAACAACTTTTTTTCATCATGTTACCCGACCATCTGTTCTTTCTTTCTAGCTAAAAATGAAAATAGAATTTCTAGAATAAATTTCATGAAAGCAAGAATCAGAATTTTCTCTTCTTAAAGAAAATTACTTGATTGTAGGAACACTCCTTAGCATTCTGCTACATAACAGGAGTCATTTGTACGCATGAATGTAGAATAATACGTCTATCAGTGGCATGAGTTATATTTATGGTACCCATTGAACTGATTTACCAACACAAAGAACTATAATTAAGTTGTCAATTTATGAAACACTTTAGACATTAAATGTAAAGTTCACATTATGAAGCTATGTTTATAAGTTGTAAAATCTTATGAAGCAATAATAGATAAGTAATGTAGAATATTTTGTGACATAGGAAACTTTATCATACAATTACAGAAATCAGTAAACCTTCCAAAGGGCAGTGGTTACTTTTTGGTGTAAGGTAACCCTAACCTTAAGCAAGGAGATTAAATATGTGTGTTTATTAAATTGTGCTCTGTACTTTGGTATGTCAGAAATATGTCTGAGAATCAGTAGAAAGGGAAATAGAAATGTTTTGAGAGATAGAGGTACAACTTATTCCCTTGGGAAAGATTGTTATATAAAAAAGTGAAAGTGAATCCCAGTCCCCCTGACTGTGAACTGAATGAACTGTGAACAACTGGAAAGTTTATACCTACATGTTAATGATTAAACATGGTAGTAATGGAGGAAGGTGTTTATTTGCACAGCAATATCACTGGCACTCAAATAAATTTCCTTATAAATCCAAAAAAAGAGATATGTCATATTTAGGTTTCAAAATAAACAGAATTATTAATATTTGCATATAAACTCAGAAATGTGTTCAAATTCACTATATATATGTATATATTTTACCGAATTTAGATAAAGAATGAACACCAAAAAATCAACAAGATACCCAAACACCTAGAAGGTTATTGTCCTGAGAACAGTTGAACATACCAGTGACTTGAGGTTTGGATTGAAGTGTGAAAGAAGGGGGAATAATGGCCCACACCTAAGAATTAGGTACCTCCCACAGGCAGAGAAGATTAGACAGCTTGTCACAATCACGCGTTATTACCAAGGGCTACCTGGTCAGCCTATGGCATGGTAGGACAGTGCAGAGCAGATGGGTCTGGGATGTGGTTAGGAAATAAGGTGTCGAATCAGGAATTGGATTTGGGCTTAGAATCAGGGTCTGGGGTTGTGGTTTGGGGTCAGGGTCAGGGTTAAGCTTAGACATAACTTGCCCTTTTCCTCTTCTTTATCTCCTTGGACCTCCAGAGTGGACAGGACATGCCCAGTGTCACATCTGAGTCCAGGATTGGACTGAAGCCTTGGTTCTCCATCCCTCAGTCTTGGGCTCTAATAGAAGAGAGAAATGTCTCCTGGGTCATTAGTGTTTCAAACTCAACCCAACTCTAGTCAAGGGTTGTGGAGAGTGTCAGAAGTCATGGGTTTTTCTTTCTTTTCTCCGACCTGGAATGGGTGTTGCTGGTCCTGTTCTTCTGGGGCAGCTCCAGGTGCCAGCACAGCCCGGACCTGTGAGGACACTCAGTAGACATGTGTGCATATATATGGGACCAAGTGCAGGGACCCAGCAGTCCTCACGTGCAACTTCTTGCACATTAGTGGTGTCTTCCCCCAAGTAGAATCAGTGGAGGAAAGGCCGAGTGATGAGGAGCTCTAGGGAAGAAGGTCCTGGAAACTCTGACTATGCCTACTTGAGCTTCAGATGCTCCTCACTTACTCCTCTGCCTCTGTTGTCTTCCTGGAGCCCTGACCTGGCTGTTTTCAGACAGCTTGTCCTGCCGTACCCTCACTTGCTGGGAGAGGGATTAGCTGGAATCCACAGTGTGACTTGCTGCCATACCTGGATTGCTTTTTGAAGGCCATCTGAGGACCCATGACTGTGGGTCTGTGGCCTGCAGGGATTCTGAGCAGAGCTGATGGGATGGGAGGGCTGCAAGCCACAGAGGCAGGTTTCTAGAAAGCTGTCTGGGGTCCCCAACATCCTACCATTTTTTAATCAAAGCCCTGAGATCCTTAAAATGCCAGGAGTGTTAGATCGTGGACCAGAAATACACATGTCTCTGTGCACCCAACATCACCTAATCTATTGGCCATTTCTTGTCACTTGAGTTGAGTGCAAAGGATTAGGAGTGAGAGGTTGAAGTGGCAGTGGTTCCTGGGCGAGCCTTTGTGTTTGGGGAACAAAGACCATCCAAATAAGCTTGTGCTGAGCCTGTGTGGAGACCCCAGCTGCAGACACTGCTGTTCCCTGGTGCCTCCTCATCCCACCCCAGTGCGCCTGCAGCTGGGGGAGTGTCTGACCCTTCCTCTCTGTGGAGGGCTCTCTCCTTCACCAGTGGTGCCCTGTCTCTGCCAGCCTTTAGCCTGGGAGGGTAGATACCCTGAGTTCCTCCAGCTGCTGGGAGAGTCCCTGCCCCCTCCTCTCCATCTGAGGACTCACTCCGGCACCAGCGGTGCCTCCTCCCCCGCCAGTCACTGCCAGCCTGCAGCCTTGGACGGTTGATACCCTGACAACCTCCAGCCCTGGGGACAGAGCCAGGGCAGGTGGGATGTGGTCTGCCAGCAGGCTTGAGCACCAGGCTCTCATGGTGCTCACTCTCTTCCTATGGGCTCACAGTGTCATATCCTCCCTCAGGCTCCTTGGGCCGAAGTCTTTCTCTGTTCGAGGACCATCCTCTGGCCCAGGCTGCACATGCTGGCCTAGGAACATGTCCTCTGGACCTTCTGGACTCAGGCTTCCATATCTGTGCCATGGGCACAGGTTGGCCTCACAGACTCAACAAAGGAGACCCAGTGCAAGAAGATGCAGGCCACTTCAAGGAGAGGCCAAGGGACTACAGAAGGAGCACACAGGCCTTACACAAAGCACTGAGCTCACAGAATGGGGGTGGGAGAGGCCACAGAAGAGTCCCAGGAGAGGCAGGAGACAAGGAAGATGACAGGACAGAGCTTTCCCAAGAGATCAATGGAAGAGTCAGAGGATCACTGAGACCCTTGGGAAAACTCAGAGGCCCTGGAGATGTTGGCTGAAATGCTGCCATTTGTCAGAAAAGTTGTGTCACAAACCTGCAGTTGACACTGATTAGCTCTTTGTTGCTTCTAGGAAACAGTGCATATGGGCCATTAGGACTCACATTACATGAAGTTGAGGGTATTCTTACTTTTTTTCATCACTTTTCAGGACTAGGTTTTTGTAGAGGAAATGCTAAGCATGGGTCTCTCCATTCTCTTCTTTGTGCAATGGGACTCTGTTTTCAGGAGCAGATTCCTGGTCATCAGCACTGTGAGCCCTGAGGACTAATACCCATCAGTGTGGATGTGACCATGTTGCCTGGGGGGTGCTCACTGATGAAGCTCCTGTGCTCAGTACAGAGCAGGGACCCCAGGTCCTCTGCTGAATGAGGGAAGGTGTGAGGAAGGATGGGAGCGAGGGAAAGAGAGAAGGAGTGAGGATGGGAGAAAGCGAGGGAGAGAGGGAGGAGGGAACAAGAATGGGAGGGGTAAAGAGGAGGAAGGGAGGATGGCAGGTAGGAAGGGAGGGAGGGAATGAAACCACAGAAACCAGTCCATACATCAGGAGCCATCATTTGGGGTGAGGTCCAAGGGCATAACAGCCCGGGTCCTGGATGGTGGCTCAGGGCACATCCATCTGTCCTCCCAGTGCTGGCCTTCCGTCTCCTTGGACCTGCTGTCATCCAGGATCCTCTCCAATTCCCCAAATAATTCTGAATGTTCCCAGGAGCAGGGTGGCAGGAGGGGGTCTAAGGAGGGGCTTCCATATCCTGTGCTCCAGTTGACACTGTGTCAGTAGCTACAGGACATTCTGTCATGAGGACTGGGACCGTGGATCCCATCAATCTCCTTGAGCCTTAGCGTTGTTCCATTCCCTGAACTCCCTGCCACCCCTGTGCTGAGTACTCCTGATAATACATCTGTGAAACTCCGTGCCAGAGTTTCGGGGGTGAGTCCAAGGGCAAGCACTGCTAAGTGATGGGTGCACCTGCAGCCTGGTGTGGGTGCTGCTCACTGTTCTCCCAGACTCGGGTGCCCATCACCCTTCTCTCCAGGGGACCTGCACTGGACCTCCCTGCCCTCATGTTCTCCCCAGGGCTGCTGGTCCCAGACCAGACACCTGCAGGTATGTGGGTGACCAGCACTGCCTCCATAGGGCTTCCTTTGCCAGATTCCATCCCCAGGAGATCCCGCATGTCTGACATATAATCCCTGCATGCCTATCCTCCCCCTTGGACTTGCATGTGTTTGCTCTCCATCCCTTTGAGACCCAGTGACTTGGAGCAAGTTTCACACCAAAGTCAGGTGAAACCATTCTCTGGCCTTGGGTTGTGAGCAATACTTTTTCCCTTTGTGGTGTGTCTCCCAGCATCCTGCATTTCCCTGGTTTCTGTGTGGGCCACGGGAGGAACCAGCTCTGTCTTGCGTGGGGTCAGGCTGTAGTGCCCCAGCAGGAAGAGGGGTCTCAACCCTGAGATTGTGCCCATAAGTCCTAAAGGGAATTCTATGATTACATCTCCTCTGTAATCCATTGGGGATTTCAACACCAAAGAAGGGAAATTCTATGTCAAATAGACACAGAAAAATATGAATGTCCTTTGAAAATAAGTGGGCAGACACAAGGGCACTTATTGTATGATTCCACTTACAGAAACATCCAGAACAGATGAAGGAACAGAGAGAGAAAGCAGCTTAGGGGTTGTGAGGGTCTGGGCTAGGGGAGAAATGGCCAGGAAGGGCTTCGGGTTCAGGGATACCTTTGGGGAAGGAGCTATCCTGCAGCTATGTTCGCTCATGTGGCGGACCAGTGTTGGGAATGTGTTTAAGGCTCAAGATGTGTTCAAGGAATAGCAATTCATTTTATTTAAAACATATAATAGATAGCATACAGGAGATGGAATGCTAGTATGCTAGTTAATATGTACCAGAGGCAAAGAACACAGGGGGAGGGGATGAAACATTCTGGTGGGACACCAGGGTCCAGTGATGGAACTAAGGGTAGTTGCACAGGGAGCTCTCCCCACAGAGATGTGGGCTCTGGATGTGGCTCTGGGAGCCGTGCAGGAGCAAGAGTGGGGGCAGGGGTTGGGATAGGGCCAGGGACAGGAGCAGGGACAGATGTAAGAGCAGGGACAGGGGCAGGGGAAAGGGGAGGGACAGAATCCAGGACAGGAGCTGGCTCAGGGACAGGGACAGGGGCACAGGCAGGGGCAGGAGCAAGACACAGAGGCTGGGTCTTGGGAAGGAACAAAGATAGGGCCAGAGAGAGAGGCTGTGTTCCTGGCAGGGGAAGGGGCAGAGGCAGGCAAAGGGGTAGGAATAGCAGCAGGAGTTGGGTCTGGGGCAGTAACAGGGACACAGGAAGGGAGAGGGGAAGTGGCAGGGCTCCTGGCAGGAGCAGTGGAAGGGGCAGGTGCAGGGCAAGGGGCAGGAGCAGGAACAGGGGAGCAGGCAGGGGCAGGTGGAGGGGCAATGATCCTTGCAGGGGAAGGGGCAGAGGTGCTGGCAGGGGCAGGAGGAAGCTCAGGAGAAGAGCCAGGGTCGGGGAAAGGTGATGGATGGGTCTGGGGCAGGAACAGGATCAGAGGCAGGTGCAGGGGAGGGGCCAGTGTCCCTGGAAGGGGCAAGGTCACATGTAATGGCGATGGCTAGTGCAGGATCCAGGGTGGCAGCGGCACGAGGGGCAGGAACAGGGGCACAGTCAGGGGCAGGGGAAGGGGCAGCAACTCAGGCAGGGGCAGGGGAAGGGGCTTGACCAAGGGAGGGCCTGAGCCAGGAGCAGTAGCAACACCAGGGGCCGGGGAAGGGACAGGAGCAGGAACCAGCCCCTCCTGGACAATGTCATGTTCTCCTTGGTCAGGTTCCAGATCACCCACTGTCTCCTGGTCACCTGAAGTCACAGCAGGCCCTGTCCCCCACTCCCCAGCTACTGCTGAGGTTGGGGCCAGCTCTACCTTTTCAGGTGGACCTGCTGTGAGAGGAAGAGGAAAGTTCACCCACCTGCATTCTTCTCCCTGTGCCTTTGCAGAGACAGAGCCCAGCCCAGAGCCTCCCTGAGAAGCCACAGCCAGGAAGGAACCCTCACTGGGATGTCTTCCTGACTGCAGTCCACCCGCTGGGAGCTCTGAGCCCAGTCCTTGCTCCTGGCCCATTGCCAGCCTCTGGGGGCTCCTCCCCATGAGACCAAGCTCCGAACCACCCCCACACACTCACAGGCACCCAGCCCCAGTCTTCTCATCATTGGACTCAGCCTTCCTGGGCTCTGGGTCCAGTGTATCCACAGTCCAGTATATGATGACCAGGGACAGTGACCTGGGTGGTGTTTGTGGCCTTCCCTGGCAGACCCCTTTCCCTGGTCCTGGTGAGCCCTGGGCCCTCACTCCCTCTGTTAAGGAGGAGTGTGTGTCCACAAACCTCCTCTCTTAATCCTTGGCCTTCTGCAAAGACAGGGATGGGTAGCCCGCCCGGAGCATCATAGCCAACCAACCCCACTGTCCTCCTGCCCACCACCCCTGCTGCTCCCAGATCAGACACAGACTTGTGCGTGCTCAGCCCTGCACCTGGACAGTGACCCACACCTGCTGGGCTCTTGGGATAAACCCTGGGCAGTAGGGCTCAGCCCTCACACCATGTCCCACTCAGACTGCCTTGACCTTGAACATAACCTGCCCACAGGGAATCTGACCCCTCATCAACCTGCTGTTGAATGGGGTGGTTGCAGCCCACACGAGCCCTCTTTCTGCACACACACACACACACACACACACACACACACACTCGCACACACAAACATGCACACACATGTACACACACACACTGGGAGGGGACCTGGGGCTGCACAGGTCGATCAGAGCATGTGGGACTGGGGGCCAGCTCTGAGCCACCTGATGTTACCTTTCAGTCCTTCCGCCTGAATGGCCAGAGGCGTCGGGGAGCCCTGACAGGACATCCCCAGCAATGTAAAGAATTCTCAGGGCACGCTGTTCTCTGCCTGCTCCCTCAGGACCTCAGGAAACAACAGGGGAACATGGTATTCGTTTGAGGATCTCCAAAGTGAGCTGGGCAGGGGCTGTCTTTGGAATGTGGGTGCCTGGTTACCTGGGTTCCAAATTCTATGAGGTTTTGTTGTTAGGGAAGTGAGAACACCACAGTCTGGGGCCCCTTACCTGACTTCCTCCTCACACAAGAGCCCCTTGAGGGTCCCCTCCACCCTGCTGCTCAGTACTCACCCTCTACCCCATGCCCCATCCATACAGTACCCTCCTACACAGCCCACCCACAGCTCCTGTGAGGTCTGGGTGCAGCCAATGTCCCCATTGTGAGGACACAGAACTGGTTTCAGACTGGGCTCCTGCTAGTGCCCAGGGCTGTCCCCCTGGATAGACCCTGTGCCTCTCAGGGCCTCCCCAGGCTCCCTATATGCACAGTGGGTCTTCTGGCTTCTACTTCTAGGGATGCCATCAGGGGTAGGACCTCTGTATGTGTTCTGTACCTGCTCTCACAGGAGGCTGGTGCACATACTTGGCAATGCATGGATGAGCCAGAGGCTGGTCTTGGCATAGAACACAGTACAGAGGGGCCTGGATCTGCTCTGGGGTCCAGGCAAAGCCACCCTCCTCTTGCATGTGTCCCAGTCCCTGTGGGAAGGTTGCAATGAGGGGATTCCAACCTTGTCCTTTCCTGACACAGACTTCCAGGGGCTCCCATTAGGTTTAGGTCCCAGGGCCTTATCTGGGCCCATGTGCTGGGTGGTCTCCACAGTGGTTCCTGGGCATTCCCGAATCCTGGTCACACATCCCTGAGGAATCCCCTCCCCTCCAGGGTGGATGGCCTGTGTGACTGCACTCTCAGGAAGAGAAAGGGGCAAGATGATGGGATGTCATTTCCAAGCTGATAGAGGGACATCTGGGACTTCTCCTGGCTCCCCCTCCTGAGTTCATTATCTCTCTCCGTCTCCTTCTCTATGTCTCTGTGTCTTTCCCAGGAGTAGGATCTGTGGGCTCCAGGGGTGATGTGTGAAACCTCAGAAGCCTCCCTTCTCCCCGTTTCCCTCACCTGTCCTGGTGCTTGGTTCCTTCCTCAGGTCTCCTCACTCTAACCAAAGAACTGACTCCGGAACCTCTTCCAAATGGGGATCCTGAGGCTGCAAGAAGGAGGGTCTTGACCTTGGTTCCCAGACCAGTGGTCCTGAGCTCTGCCACATTCTGCATACCCAGGCATCAGGCCTCCAAGCCCCTAGGCTGTCCTCTTTCTTGGAAGGACCTCTAGGGAGTACAAAGCATTTTCTTAGGTCAGGGAGCACAGGGGGTCAGGGATGGAGATCTAGGGCCAACAGTCTCTTCTATAAATCTGTGGGACCCGAGGGAAACCCTATCTCTATACCCCAATTGACCGAAGAGTAAGCTGAGGCCTTCTGTGCTGTAGCCCTGTCTGGACTTGGTGAGTATCTGTTCCTACTTCTGGTAGCCCAGGATGGTGATGGACCCCAGATCCCAGACTCTGCCCTCTCCCAGTGCACTGGAAACTCCCCTGAGCCCCTTGGGGACCCCCTGACCATCAGTCTGGCCTGTCTCCCCTCCCCATGCTATGCATCTGGGTTCTTGCCAGGGGTCCTGATGTCCCTGGTAACAGCCCAGTTATCTGTGACCTCTTTCTTCTTTCTCTCTTGTCACGCACTCCCCTCCCAGGGTTTCCCCCGCCTTCTGACACCCAGCTGGGCAGTCAGAGTGGTGTGTGTGTATATGTGTGTGTGTGTGTGTGTGTGTGTGTGTGTGTGTGTGTGTGTGTACACACGTACATACTTCTACCTGTCTGGGGATGCCCACGGTCATGTCCCCACATGGGACAGGGTGGGTAGCTATCCCTGAGGATCTGAGGGGCTCTCATCCCCAATGAGAACCTCATGGGAGGTTTGGGGCTGGCTTAGGACTGGAGAGCAGCCCTGCTCCTTGGATTCTGCATCCCTCATTTGTCCTGGGCCAGTCCCTGCCTCTCTGGACCCCAGGTTCCCAACTGTCCCTGAGGGTTGGACATGGAAATGCATGAACATGGCCACTCCTGCAGGGGTAGGTGGAGGACAGGTGCACCAGGCACATAGGCCTCCCTCCCGAGAGGGCCAGTGTGTACAGGGGACCTGCCTACAGCACCTGTACTGTGATCCAACCCCACTGTGGTGGGTCTGGCTATGCAGCCCCAGGTGCCCTCCCTGTGTGTGTGTGCATGTGTGTGCACATGTAAAGAGGGCACGTGTAAAGAGACCTGGGCTCACCATGAGCAGGAACAAGAGAAGGGTGATGAGGGATCAGATGCCTCCTGGGTGGGTCATGTTCAGAGCCAATGTCAAGGCTGGCTGTGTGGGATGGAGTGCTGGGTCAACATCCTTCTCCCCAGGGTTCATCCTGAGTCCTGTAGGTGCAGGGATGTGACCTGGGAGCAGCAGGGGGAGTGGGTAAAGGACAGTGAGGATGGCCAGGCAGGAATATGATGCCTCCAAGCTGGCTACTGGTCCCTGTCCTTGCAAAGCCCCATGGAAGTGGCAGTTTTCTGCTCCTGCACCTGGCTGCTCACAATGAGCGAAAGCGGTCTTGGGAGGCACCTCCTTCCTTCCAGAACTGCTGCTGAACTTGGAGCTGGCTTTAGTGTTTCAGATGGAGCTGCTATGAGAGGAGAAAAGCTTAAATGCCTGCTGAAGCAAGTGCCTGTGTGGAGATAGAGGCCAGGCCAGCGCCTCCCAGAGAAGCCCCAGTCAGCAAGCAACCCTTGCTGGGATATCTCTCTGACTGCAGGACACCCGCTGGGAGCTCTGAGCCCAGTCCTTGTTCCTGGCCCTACACCAGTCTCTGGGGACTCCTCCCTGTGAGGCCCAGCACCGACCCATGCCCACACACATAAACCCAGTCCTCTCAAGCTTGGGCTTGACCTCTGTGGGTCCAGATCCTCCACCAGACTCAAGGGAAGGTGGACATGGCACTCTAGGTTAGAACTGGGCATGTTGAGCTGCACACAGGTCACCAGCTGCTTGAGGCAGAGAACGTTGGGGCCGAGAGAAGTTCTCCGAGTACTGGTCCAGCCAGCGGCCCAGAATGGTCCAGCCAGCGGCCCAGAATATGGCCCTGGAGGTTAGTGGGCAGGCAGCCGATCAATGGCCTGGCCTTTCCTTCCATGGCCCCCTGGGACACTCCTGGGGGCATGCTCCCTCCAGAGGCCAGCCCCATCCAACCCACCCTCACCGGCCATCCAGGCAGAGGGAGGCCTGGCCAGCAGGTGTGGGCCGGCAGTCTTCATGGGAGGGGGCCCTCCATCACTGGTGTGAGCACCCCATAAGGGGCCTGACCCACTCCTCTGTGTGGGGTCCCTTCTGCTGCACCTTAAGCTCCAGAACCGTGAGGGCCAGTGCCCCTCTCCAGGATCTCAAGGTACAGTTCCACTCCACCAAAGTCAAGAGCAAGCACTTCCAAAACCTTCCTTTGAGCTCCACTCACTGTGTACAAAAAACCTACAACACTCAGTTCCCCCGTGTCCCCTGTCCCTGGTGTAAGAACTTTCCTTGTGCAAACATGACATCGCCCTCTTGCTCTCTCCCTGTTCTCTCCCCACAGAAAGGGCTCCCCCTACCCCCAGGAGGACAGCTTTTCGCTCCCCAGTACCCTGCCAGGCACCTCACACCAGCCCCGTATCTCCCTCCAAAGGCGGCAGAGATCCTTCTTCCCATCTTTGCATTGATTTCCTGGGGGTTCAAGGGATCCAAACCTCAACACTGCTGTGTTTTAGGAACCAGGGAAGCCCAGGGTCCCCCCCACTTTACCCTCTTCATCCTCACATAGTTTACAAGACTCCACTTAAATAAAGACAGATGCAGACTCACTCATAGGGACATTTGGGTTCTAGCAATGAGGTTCTCTGCAGAGCAGGGACAGATGGCGGTTCTGAGTCAATGGTCCATGGTTATATGGGTTCCAACTGGGGAACAATTTATCTCTACTCTTACCTCATACCATGAACAAAAATCAAGTCAAGACGAATTAAATATAACTATAGGTGTTTCAGGGAAAAATCTTTCTAGAAGATACCTGAGTCATGTGGGGACAGCAAAGATTTATTACAGCATCAAGTATAATAAGCAAAGAAAAACTGAATTCAATTAATTGGATATCATTGAAATGAATGTTTATTTTTATCAAAAGATACCTTTAAGAGAGTAAGAAAGGCAGGCACAGAACGGGGATATATCTGCCACCTTTTATTGGACAAAGTGTGGGAAAGGAGGGCAGAAAGAAATGGACATGAAATTGGCAAGGGCTCCAATATCCTGTGAGCCCTTTCTAGCATTTAAAAATCATTTTGGAATTTCCTTTTGTCTTTATTTCCTCCAACCCCAAAGTGTATAATCAGTTGCTCCTTAGTCCCTGGGCAGCACCTCTTCCTGTCCAGGGCTCCCATCGCCCTGATTTAATAAAAACACATGTTTGCTCCAAAGACATCTCCAGAATTCGTCCCTGGATGTTGGATCCAGACCCCAACACCACAAATCCCAAATCACTTCAGAAGGACTCCTATCTAGAACACGTTCTAGAGATAATCCACAAAATAGAGACAATCCACCAGAAAACGTGGGCACAAGATCTGACGAGGCCTTTCCCCAGAAAGGGAGCCAAATGGGAAGAAGTGTATGAAAAGGTGTCCACATCATTCCTTCTCCAGAAGACACAAGTGGAATCTACAGTGATCACCCCCGTGCATAGACTGCGTGCTGAAGTATACACCCTGAGCAGAGCTCATGCAGGTGAGGGCGTGGACCCACTGGAATTCTCACACCCAGCTGTGAGTGTGACCTTAGAAGTCTGGTAGGATGTCCCGGATGGACGCACACTGACTCCATGACCACCCATTCCATGCATAGGCGCACACCCAACACAGACGTGCACCTGTGTGCAGACAGGGCTCAGAGCGGGGCTCTTCTGCCTCGGGGAAATGGAAACAACCCAGAAGTGTCTGAGGCCCCGTGTGGGTAAAAGAGGTGAGTGACACGTGTCATTGTGGAATACTGTACGGAAATAAAAGATCAGCTGAGCCACGTGGGTGAAGAGCAAGGACTCTCAGAAGCATAATGAGAGGAGCCAGGCATGAGAGCAGATAATGTTTGATTCCATTTCATGAAGTTCAGAGACAAGATAACAAATTTGGAGGTTATAGTGGGGCCCCCCTGGGGGAGAGAGGAAAGAGGACTGTCCAGTGAGTTAACAGGGAGGGGTCTCGTGGGTTCTATTCCCCACTGCTCTCCTGTTGGACCCTTGGTGGGGCCCTGCAAATACGAGTCCCCGACCATCGGTGTGTCTGCTCTGCTCCAACCTCAAACCCAGCCCCATGATGATCAAAGGGTTTCCTGGTGAGTCCCAAGGCCAGGCTGCCCAGTGCCGGGTTCCAGACTCTGGCATCCTGGGGCACAGATTCACATCTAACTTCTTCCTTTTTAGACCCTGACCAACTGATGGACTGTGGGATTCAGCTTTCTCACGGGTCAGATTTGGTACCTCTGTCTTCCTTAGGGAGAAGGCTAATTCCTCACTGGGGCTCAGGAGGACCTCCATAAATATGGCTCTGTGTTTGTTCTTGTTGCTCTCCCTCTGGGTTTCAGGAGACGGTAGAGGGAGGCTTGTGACAGAGGGAGGAATGTGATGGGGATAGGGTCCACCTGTCTTCCAGGTGAGGGGCAGGGAGAAGCGCCCAGGGCCTGCTGCCCACCACCCTCCCCGTCTCGGCCTCCTGCCTATCTGTAAAGACATGGTTAAGTAACCAGGTGATCTCTAGCTGGTAAGTCCCTTTAGCTACCACACTGGGGAGCCTGAAGGGCAATGGCCATGCCCTGGAAAGCCAGCACACTTTCCAATTTTGATCCGAACTCAAATGCCCAGGACTGACCTGGGAGTAGGGGAGGCACATATCAATGGTGGGATAATGGGGGAGGGGTGTCTCTATGCCCATCACTGTACCTTTCCCTAGTTTCTAACCCCATGCAGTAGTCGGCACAAAGTATCCTACACCATCTCTCCATTACAGCCTCCTTTTCTGTTTTCCCCATCAAGAGACCCTATAGTCAGAGACGTGGCAGCAGCTAGAGCCTGGCCAGTGCCGTGGGAGGAGACACCTGTTCAGACGCCCAGGGACCAGGGCAGCCGGAACGCCTGACAGGTGCAGGGACGTGGGGGTTGCTCGTCTCTCCTGGAAACCTTCCCTGTTCATGCCTCTCACCTCTCACCACCCAGGACATATGAGGGAGCATATGGATTTTTCTGACTCAGTCCTCCTATCCTTCTGAAACTAGACAGGATGGAACACCGGCATGACTGAGAGCCCAGGTGTGGTCAGAGCAAGGGGCCCCCGGCATCTGTCTTCTCCCAGGGGAAAGAAGTCAAACTCTGGGTGCCCACTGGAGCTGTGACGGGCTCCAGGTCCTCATGGAGAACTCGTGGACCTTCTTCCTTGGATTCAGGCTGAACAGCTCACAAGCCTCACAGGGATGTCGGGGTCCCAGTCCCAGGACACTTGATGACACAGGCTGTAAACACATGGGCACAATCTCATGTACAATTTTTATTTCCATGAATTTCTTTTCAAATTGAGGATTACACCTAAAAGATCTGGAACTTGGATTTCTCCTTAAAATCAAGTCTGGCAGGGTGCCTGGGTGGCTCAGTTGGTGATGCATCTGCCTTTAGCCCAGAACATGATCTCAGAGTCCTGGGATTGAGTCCCATGTCTGGCTCCCTGCTCAGAGGGAATCTGCTTCTCCTTCTGCCACTTCCCCCTTCTCATTCTCTCCTTCTAAAATAAATAAATGCTTAAAAAATAAATACATAAAAATAAAATACAATAAAATCAAGTCTGGCCACAGGCAGCCGGCCTTCCCAGGCAGCACCGCCGGTGGGAGCTGAGTAAGGGCTAGTCTGCATGCCCTTCACTGTGTCCACTTGGCCTTCAGCCCGCCTTCCGAGGACACACTGTGTGCCTTAGAATCCAGGACCCCAGCTCAGAGAGGATTCTCTTGGGCCCGTGTCCTGGAGCAACACAGGAAAGGCACCCTTTGCAGGTGGTGAGTCTGGAGCTGATTGTGTTCTATGCCCTTGCCCATGGGGATATTCCTGGGAGGGCCTCTGCCCTGCTCTGAGGGCCTTTCTGTAGTTTGACTCTGGGTGGTTGTGCCCCCTTGTTCCCCTGGAGAGTGGGGAGAGACAAGAAATGCAGAGGCTGGGGACGCAGGTGCCCTCACTCAGAGAGGCTCAGGTGATCTGGACTGAGAAGTGCCATTGGCTTTCCCAGGGCCCCTGGGATAAAGAGAGGGGCACTGCCGGCTCTGTGGACCATGCACAGGACTTCCAATGAGCACTCGACCATCCCTTGAGAACCCAGAAGAACACACACAAGTCCTGGGACGCACACCTTGGGCTCACCCACTCAAAGCTCCCGGAGTGACAAGAAGAAACTGAAGCTCCCTGGCCTCTTGCAGCTTGCGCAGTAGGGGTCCTCCTAGTTCTAGATGCAAAGGGGAATGGAAAGATAACCCCAGCCCCTCGAGCCCTTGACCTGGCCTAGGAATGGCCCCAGCCCATTGGCCTCATGACCATTGTGCAGGCCCACTGGCCATCAGCTCGGCAAGTCTCCCTCCTCATATTCTGGGTGCTGAGCATGTTGCCAGGTACTGGATGCCCCTGGCCCATGGCCTGGCTGCCTTCAACTTCTTCCTTCTCTCTCCTTCCTCACCTCCCTTCTGATCCCCAGCTGGGTAGGCAGAATATGTGTGAGTTTTGTTTTCTGGTTTTCCTGCTGGGGCTGCCATGCTGGCGCTGACCACTAGGGCTCAGGCTGTGCCCACTCTGCTCAGGGAAGCCACCAGCGCAGGGAAGGGACACCCAGGAGTCCTGCTGGGCACCTCTGGTTATTAGCCTCCACGTCTTTCATGTGAGCTGCTCAGAGGCAGGAGGGGCTCTAAGACCCTCTCGTGGACTCATTCAGCTACCGTGTCCCTCACACTCACCCTGAGCAGGGGCTGTGCTAGGCCTGGAGGTGGGGCTGCAAGGTCCCCCAGGGCCCCTGTCTTCCAGGAGCTTCCAGCCAGAGGGGAGATGGGCCATAGCACAAGAATAAATCCAGTGCACGGGAAGAGTGGGGGTTGTAGGATGTGAGGCAGGGTGGAGGAGGACGGGCATGAGCCCGTGGCAGGGGTCTCATAGGCCTCCAGGGTGAGCCTGATCCTGGGAGCGGGACAGAGGAGGCAGTCCTGTAGGGGGTCTACAAGCAGGGTGCTGTGGGGAGGGCCAGGCTGCAGAGCCTTGGAGGGAAGAGAGGAGCTAAGGGAGAGCTGGACAGCACTCTGGACAGCGAGACCAGGGCCAAACCCCAGCCTGGAAGGAGGCACTCCTGGCTGTCTCTGCCATGGGACACACTGGCCTTCTGGGGACCAACTCACAGTCCGTGTGCCAGAATCCTGGCTCAGCTCCGCGGAGAGCCTCTGCCTCCAGGTCCCTCAGGAGGCCGGGGCTGCAGCCTCCATTCAGGCCTGACTGGGGCAGGCTCCGTCTCCAAGATCGTTCATGTGGTATTGGTGGGAGTCGGTTCAGAATAGGGATCTCGGGACTTCACTGCCTGTCAGCCTGAACCCTCTGTAGGTTCTCTGGACCGCAGTCTCCCAGGGCAGCTCATACTGTCTACTCTTGCTTCTCCAAAGCACTGGATCAAAGAGAGACACAAAGACAGATAGAAACACAGACACAGAGACAGAAAATGAACACAAGAAAGGGAACTAGGAAAAGGGAACTAGAAGGGACATCCCAGATGTCCCTCCATCAGCCTGGAAATGACATCCCATCATCTTGCCCCATTCTCTTCCTGAGAGTGCAGTCACACAGGCCACCTACCCTGGAGGGGAGAGGATTCAGGGATGTTTGACCAGGATTCAGGAATGCCTGGGAACCACTATGGAGATAGCCCAGCACATGGGCCGAGATAAGGCCCTGGGACCTAAAGCTAATGGGAGTCCCTGGAAGTCTGTGTTGGGAAAAGAGAAGGTCAGAATCCCTTCATTTCAACCTTCTCACAGGGACTGGGACACAGGCAGGAAGAGGGTGGCTTTGCCTGGACCCCAGAGCAGATCCAGGCCCCTCTGTGCTGTGTTCTGTGCCAAGACCAGCCCCCAGTCACCCTTGCATTGCCAACTGTGTGCGGCAGCCTCCTGTGAGAGCAGGGATGAAATGTAGGTGTAGGTCCTACCCCTGATGGCATCCCTAGAAGTAGAAGCCATAAGATCCCACTGTGCAGATGGGGATCCTGGGGAGGCCCTGAGAGGCCCAAGGTCTGTTCAGGGTCACAGCCCTGCACAGGAGCAGGAGCCCGGTCTGAACCCAGCTCTGTGTCCTCACAGCGGGCTCACAGGGGCTGTAGGTGGACTGTGTGGGGGCACTGTATGGATGGGGAATGGGGTGGAGGGTGATTATTGATCAGCTGGGGAGGGGGGCCCTCCAGAGGCTCTTATGTGAGGAGGAAGTTGGGGAAGGGGCCCCAGACAGTAGTGACCTCACTTCCCTGACAACAGAGCCCAAGGGAATTTGGAACCCGGGTAACCAGGCACCCACATTCCAGAGACAGCCCCCTCCCAGCTCACTTTGTTGAAAATCCTCAAATGAATACCATGTTCCCCTGTTGTTTCCTGAGGTCTAGAGGCAGCAGAGGACAAGGTGCCCTGAAGACACATTCTTTCACTGGGGATGTCCTGTCAGGGCTGCCCGACGCCTCTGTCTGTTTGGACAGAAGGACCAAAGGTGACACCGGGAGACCCAGAGTTGGCCACCCAGCCCCAAAGGCTCTGATCGACTTGGGCAGCCCCAGGTTCCTTCCCCGTGTGTGTGTGTGTGTGTGTGTGTGTGTGTGTGTACATGTGTGTGTTTGTGTCTGCAAGTCTGTGCCTGCGAGTGCGTGTGTGTGTGTGTGTGTGTTTGTGTATGCAGAAAGAGGGCTTATGTGGTCTGCACCCACCCCATTGAAGAGCAGGTTGATGAGAGGTGGGCAGGTTATGTTCAAGGTCAAGGCTGCCTGAGGGGGACAGGGTGTGGGGCCTGCACCCTTCTGCCCAGGGTTTATTCCGAGAGACCTGCAGATGTGGGTCACTGTCCAGGTGCAGGGCTGGGCACGTACAGGTCTGTGTCTGATCTGGGAGCAGCAGGGGGACTGGGCAGGAGGACAGTGGGGATGGCTGGGCAGGACTGTGATGCTCTGCGCTGGGTACCAGTCCCTGTCTTTGCAGAACACCAAGGATGAGGAGAGGCGGCTGGAGGAGATAGGGAGGAGGCTGGCAGACATGTACTCCTCCCTGAGAGAGGGCAAAGGACCAGGGGACTGCCTGGGAAGACCTCCAACACCATCCAGACCTCTGTCCCTGGCTCCTCTACAAGGAACTAGGGTCCTGGACTCTGAGTCCACGGAGGCCAAGCCTGACGGTGAGAAGGCTGGGGCTGTGTGCCTGTGGGTATGTGGGGATGGGTCAGTGGTAGGTTCCGCAGAGTGGAGTCCCCAGAGGCTGGTGTGAGGCCAGGAGCAAGGACTGGGCTCAGAGCTTCCAGCAGGTGGACTGCAGTTGGGGAGACGGCCTGGTGAGAGTTCCTTCCTGGCTGGGGCTTCTCTGAGAGGCCCTGGGCTGGGCTCTGTCTCTGCAAAGGCACAGGGAGAAGCAGGCAGGCAGGTGAGCTTTTCTCTTTCTCTCACAGCAGCTCCATCTCAGGAGCTTGGGGTGGCCCCAACCTCAGCAGCTGTTGGGGAGTTGGGGACGGGGCGTGTTGCGACTTCAGCAGGTGACCAGGAGACAGCCGGTGACCTGGAAGCGGCTCACTGAGAACCTGACGCTGTCCAGGAAGAGCTGGTACCTGCTCCTGTCCCTGCTCCTGCTCCTGACCCGGATTCTGCCTTGATCATGCCCCTTCCCCTGACCTTGCCCAAGTTGCTGCCCCTTCCCCTGCCACTGCCTGTGTTCCTGTTCCTGCCCCAGACACAGCTGCTGCCTTGCATGCTGCACCGACCATCGCCATGGCTGCTCTCCTTGCCCCTTCCCCTGCCCCTTCCAGGGTTGTTGCCACATCCCCTGCCCTTTCCAGGACAACTGCCCCTTCCACTGTCCCTGCCTCTGCCTCTGTTCCTGCCCCAGCCCATTCCCCTGCCTCTACCCTTTCCCCTGCCAGGATTGCTGCCCCTTCCATTGCCATGTTCACTGCTCCTTGCCCTGCCCCTGGATGTGCCCCTGTTCCTGCCCCAGACCCAGCCCATGCCTCTTCTCCTGCTCCTGCCCCTTCCCCTGCACCTAATCAGGACACCTGCTCCTGCCCTTTCCCCTGCCCCTGCCATTATCACAGCTCCTTCCCCTGCAAGGATCCTTGCCCCTCCCCATGCCCCTGCCTGTGCCCCTGCTCCTGGCCCTT
>PITA01021186.1:0-33250 GCA_004023965.1 Spilogale gracilis | reverse complement strand
CCCCAATGTTCATCGCAGCAATGGCCACAATCGCCAAACTGTGGAAAGAGCCAAGGTGCCCTTCAACAGATGAATGGATAAAGAAGATGTGGTCCATATATACAATGGAATACTATGCCTCCATCAGAAAGGATGAATATCCAACTTTTGTAGCAACATGGACTGGACTGGAAGAGATTATGCTGAGTGAAATAAGCCAGGTAGAGAAAGTCAAGTATCACATGGTTTCACTTACTTGTGGAGCATAAGGGGTAACCTGGAAGACAGTGGGAGAAGGAAAGTAAATGGGAAGTAGGGTAATCCAGGGAGAGAAACGAAACAGAGACTTTGGATACAGAAACAAACTGAGGGACTTGGAGGGAGGGGGATGGAGGGATGGGAGAGCCTGGTAGTGGGTACTGAGGGCACCTATTGCATGGAGCACTGGGTGTGGGGAATGGACAGTGAATCTTGGAGCACTGAAAAAAAAATTAAGTAACATAAAATAAAAAAAGAAAAAAAAACTGCTGTCCTGTATGGCCTGATTTTTAAAAAATCATCTTTATTGACATATAATTCATACGCTATAAAATTAACCCAATTAAAAAGTGTGAAGTTCAATGGCTTCTAGTATATTCACAGTTATGCAACTATCAGCACGATATAGATTTAGAACATTTTTGTCTTTTTCTTTTTAAATATTCTTATTTATTTTACAGTATGAGTACATAAGCAGGGGGAGCAGCAGAGGGAAGGAGAGAGTAGCAGGCTCTCCACTGAGCAGGGAGCCCCTTGTGGGGCTTGGTCCCAGGACCCTGGGATCATGACCTGAGCAGATGCTTAACTGACTGAGCCATCCAAGCGTCCTGAACATTTTTATCATCTCAAGATGAATCCTGTACCAGATTTTAAAATACACATTCTTCATTTGAGGAATAGTTGAATCATTTAGGCATTTTGGCTATTATGAATAATGTTTGTGTGCATTTCTTTTTACGTGGACAGATGTTTCCAGTTCTTTCGTGTATGTACGTGGGAATGACATTGCTGGATCATAGGACAGCCGTATATCATTTTAAGGAAATACCAGTGTTCCAAATTGATGCTGTATTTTACATTATCACTGGCAATGAGTGAGGGCTGCACTCTCCCCAGGGCAGCATCAACACTTGTTACTGTCCTTTCCCTCTTAGCTATCGGTAGCATATGTGAAGTCTTATCTCCTTGTGGTTGATTTGCATTTCTCTAGTAACTAATAATGTTGAGCATCTTCTCTTGTGATATTGGCTATTTGTATATCTTCAAAGAAATATCTTTTCATATCTTTGCCCATTTATAAATTGGGTTATCTATCTTTTTATTATTGAATTGTAAGAATGTTTAATGTACTCTGGATATAAGTTTCTTTTTTCTTTTTTTTTTTTAAAGATTTTATTTATTTATTTGACAGAGAGAAATACAGCGAGAAAGGGAACACAAGCAGGGGGAGTGAGAGAGGGAGAAGCAGGCTTCCCACCGAGCAGGGAGCCCGATGTGGGGCTCGATCCCAGGTCTCCCGGATCATGACCTGAGCCGAAAGCAGTCGCTTAACCAACTGAGCCACCCAGGCGCCCCTCTCTGGATATAAATTTCTTATCAGATATGTAGTTTTCAAATGTCCTCTCTCATTGTGTGATTATCTTCTCACTTTCTTGTTGGTGTTTTTTGTAGCACAAAAAGTTTCACTTTGATAAGGTCCAGTTTATACAGGCATACCTCAGAGATATTGTAGGTTTGGTCCCAGACTGCCTGAGTAAAGCAAATGTTGTAAAAAAAAAAAAAAAAAAAAAAGGTAAATGAGTTTTTTGGTTTTCCAGTGCATATAAAAGTTATGTTTATATTATACTGTAGTCAGTTAAGTGTGTAATAACATTGTCTAAGAAATTGCTTATGCTTTAATTAGGAAATGGCTTATTGCCTTAAAAAAAAAAAAAGCTAACCATTGTCTGAGCTTTCAGTGAATCAGTCTTTGCTGATGCAGGGTTTGCTTTGATGTTGATGACTTACCAGGCTGATGCTTATGAAGAAATACCAGTTATAGTCTGGGACATTTTATTTCTAGGGTCTTTTAGAGAGCTAAACAAAATCCTTTGATTACGTATATTTTTATATTTCGTGTGAAAATTAGAAATGTCTATTGTGTTCTTTCCAGGTGTTCAGTCCTGAAAATTTCACCCATATTCCTGCTTTTCATTTGTTTTTAATTAAAAAAATTTTTAAGTAATACAGTGTTTCAGTGGTATGATATAGTTCAGTAATTCTATACATTACTCAGTGCTCATTAAGATGTGTACTGATAATCGCCCATCTGCCTACTCACTACCCCATGCCAGCCACCAGTTTGTTCTCTAAATTTCAATGTTTTTTATTTGTCTTTTTTTTCAAAAAAATATTTTATTTATTTGACAGAGAGAATCACAGCCAGAGGGGGAACACAAGCAGGGGAAGTTAGAGAGGGAGAAGAAGGCTTCCTGCTGAGCAGGGAGCCCGATGTGGGGCTTGATCCCGGGTCTCCGGGATGATGACCTGAGCCGAAGGCAGTCACTTAACCAACTGAGCCACTCAGGCGCCCCTATTTGTCTTTTTTTCTTTGTTTTGTTTCTCAATTTTCATATGAGTGAAATTGTGTTATATGTGCCTTTCTCTGGTTTATTTCAGTTAGCATTATCCTATCTAGATCTGTCCATGTTATTGCAAATGTCAAGGTTTCATTCTTTTTTATGGCTGTATAGTGTGTGTGTGTGTGTGTGTGTGTGTGTGTGTGTGTGTGTGTGTGTGTTTGGGGGTGGATGTGTATTTTTTATTAATCTGTTGACAGACAGGCTGCTTCCATATCTTGGCTACTGTAAATAATGGTGCAATAGACACAGGAGTGCATATATCTTTTCAAAGGAGTGTTTTTGTTTTCTTTGCATAAAGTAGCGGAATTACTGGATCATATGGTAATCTTTAATTTGTTGAGGAGTCTCTGTACTGCTTACCACACTGTCTGCACCAGGTACATTTCCACAAACAGTGCACAAGGACTTCTTTTCTCCACAGCTTTTCTAGCACTTGTCATTTCTTGTCTTTTTGAGTCCGCCTTTCTGACAGGTGCGAGGTGATCTCTCATTATTATGGCTCTGATTTGCATTTCCTTGTTGATTCGTGATGTTGAATGTCTTTTCCTGTGTTTATTGGCCATCTGCATATCTTAAGAAAAATGCCTATTCGGGTCCGGTGTACATTTTTTAACTGGATTATTTAGAAGTATTTTGGTATTGAGTGGTATATTTTCTTTATATATTTTGGATATTAACACCTTGGCAGGTATATCATTGGCCAATATCTTATCTCGCTTACCAGATTGTCTTTATGGTAGTGATGGTTTCCTTCACTGTGCAAAAGCTTCTATTTTTGCTGTAGTACCAATAGTTTTTGTTTTCATTTCTCTTGCCAAGGGAGACATATGTAGAAAAATGTACCTATTGTCCATGTCAGAGGAATTAGTGACAGTGTTTTCTTTTAGGAATTTTATGGTTTTAAGTCTCACATTTAAGGCTTTAATCCATTTTGAGTTTATTTTTGTGACTGGTATAAGAAAGTGGTCCAGTTTCTTTCTTTTGCACGTAGCTGCCCAGTTTTCCCAACATGGCTTCTTGAAGAGACTAGCTTTTCTCCCTTTTCTTTAAGATTTTATTTATTTTAGAGTGAGAGCATGAGCAAGGGGAGTGGCAGAAGGGGGGAGAGGGAGGGAGAAGGCTAGAGTCACAAGCAGACTCTGTGCTGCATGCAGAACTTGATGTGGGGCTTGATCTCAGGACCCTGAGATCATGACCTGAGCTGAAACCAAGAGTTATAGACCCTTAAATGACTGAGCCACCCAGGCGCCCCTGCCCATTTTCTGTTCTTGCCTCATTTGTTGTAGATTAATTGCTCATAAAGTGTGGGTTTCTTTCTTAGCTCTCTCTTCTGTTCCATTGATCTATGTGTCTATTTTGGTGTCAGAACCATACTGTTTTGATTATGGCTTTGTAGAATACAGAACTGTGATAGTTCCAACTTTGTTCTTCTTAGGATTGCTTTGGCTATTCGAGGTCTTTTGTGGCTGTCTACAAATTTTAGGATTATTTCTTCTAGTTCTGTGAAAAATACTGTTATTTTGATAGGAATTGCATTAAATTGGTAAATTGCTTTGGGTGGTATGGGCATTTTAACTGTCATTGGTTCTCCCAACCCATGGACATAGAATATCTTCCCATTTATTTGTGTCATCTGAAGTTTCTTTCATCAGTGCTTTATAGTTTTTAAGTACAGAGTTTCACCTCTGGTTCAGTTTATTCCTAGGTATTTTATTCTTTTTGGTGCAATTGTAAGTGGGATTATTTTGTTGAATTCTTTCTGCAGCTTCATCATTATATATAGAAGTGTAACATTTCTATATTAATTTTGTATTCTGTGACTTGACTCAATTCATTTATCCCTTCTAATAGTTTTCTGGCATCTTTAGATAGTATCATGTCATTTGCAGTCAGTGAAAATTTTAATACCTTACCAATTTGGGTACTTTTTCTTTCTTTTCTGTTTCTGATTGTTCTGACCAAAATTTACAGTACTATATTGACTAAAAATGCTGAGAATGGACATCTGTGTAATTCCTGACCTTAGTGGAAAAGCTCTGTTTTTCACCATTGACTATGATGTTAGCCGTGGATTTTTCATATACGACCTTTATTATGTTGAGGTATGTTCTCCTTAAACCTTCTTTGTTGAGAGTTTTTATCATGAAAGGACATTGTATTTTGTGAAATGCTTTTGTTTGCATCTAGTGAGATGGTCATATTAAGTTTATCCTTTCTCTTGTTAATGTGATGGATTGTTAATTGATTTGTGGTATGGACCCCCTGGAATAAATCCCATTTGACCACGTGAATGGTTTTTTAAAATGTATTGTTGGATTTTGTTTGCTAATATTTTGTGGGGAATTTTTGCATCTATGTTCATCAGAAATATTGGCCTGCAGTCCGTGGTGCTTTTTTTTTTATTTGTTAAGTGTTTATTCAGTAATTTAGAGTAGGAAAAATGGATTATGATGTTGCTTTTTTTTCCTTTTTTTTTTTAATTGTTAAATTTTTTCCCCAGTGTTCCAAGATTCATTCCTCATTCCCCACACCCAGTGCTCTATGCAATACGTGCCCTCAGTACACACCACCAGGCTCTCCCATCCCCCCACCTCCCTCCCTCCAAGTCCCTCAGTTTGTTTCTGTGTCCAAAGTCTCTGTTGTTTCGTTTCTCTCCCTGGATTACCCTACTTCCCATTTACTTTCCTTCTACTGTCCTCTACATTACCTCTTATGTACCGCAAGTAAGTGAAACCATGTGATACTTGACTTTCTCTACCTGGCTTATTTCACTCAGCATAATCTCTTCCAGTCCAGTCCATACTGCTACAAAAGTTGGATATTCATCCTTCCTGATGGAGGCATAGTATTCCATTGTATATATGGACCATATCTTCTTTGTCCATTCATCTGTTGAAGGGCACCTTGGTTCTTTCCACAGTTTGTCGATTGTGGCCATTGCTGCGATGAACTTTGGGGTACACATGGCTCTTTTTTTCACTACATCTGTATCTTTGGGGTAAAGGCCCAGTAGTGCAATTGCAGGGTCATAGGGTAGCTCTATTTTCAATTTTTTAAGGAATCTCCACACTGTTTTCCAAAGCGCCTACACCAGCTTACATTCCCACCAACAGTGTAAGAGGGTTCCCCTTTCTCTGCAGCCTCTCCAACACTTGCTGTTTCCTGACTTGTTAATTTGGCCATTCTGACTGGTGTAAGGTGGTATCTCAGTGTGGTTTTGATTTGAATTTCCCTGATAGCTAGTGACGCTGAACATTTTTTCATGTGTCTGTTAGCCGTTTGTATATCTTCTACGGAGCAGTGCCTCTTCATGTCTCTTGCCCATTTTTTGATGTGTTCATCTTCTTTTTGGATGTTGAGTTTGAGAAGTTCTTTATAGATCTTGGATACCAGTCCTTTGTCTGTAGTGTCTTTGCAAATATCTTCTTCCATTCGGGTGCTTTTTTTTATTGTGTCTTTATCTGGTTTTGGTATCATGATAATGCTGGCCTCATAGAATAAATTTGGAAGCTCTCCCTCCTCTTGTATTTTTTTTTTTTTTTGAGTACTTTGGGAAGAATAGGGATTAAATCTTCTTTAATGCTTGGTGAAATTCACCTGCGAAGCCATCTGGTCCTGGATGTTTGTTGGAAGATTTTGATTACTGATTCAGTTTCACTACTATTAATTAGTTTAAATTATCCATTTCTTTTTGATTCAGTTTTGAAGGTTCTATTTCTAGGAATTTTTCACTTCCTCTTGGTGAGTCAACTGTTGGCATATAACTTTTCATACTTTTATAATCTTTTGTAATCCTTTGTATTTCTGTGGTATCAGTCATTTCTCCTTTTTTATGTCTGATTTTGAATTCTTTTTTGATGAGTATGGCTTAAAGTTTATCAATTTTGTGATCTTTTCAAAGAACAAGCTTCTGGTTTCATTAATCTGTTCTATTGTTTCTTAGATCTCTGTTTCATTTATTTTTGCTTAACTTTTTTTAAAAAGATTTTATTTGATAGAGAGGGAACACAAGCAGGGGGAGTAGGAGAAATGGGCTTCTCACTGAGATCACAACCTGTGAGGAAGACAGATGCTTAATGACTGAGCCACCCAGGCACCTCTGCTTCAATTTTTATTATTTACTTCTTTCTATTGGGTTTGGGTTTTGTTTGTTCTTCTTTTTGTAGCTCCTTTAGATGTAAGATCAGGTTATTTATTTGAGATTGTTTGTTTCTTGAGGCAGGCCTGTATTGCTATAATATTCCCTCTTAGAATGGCTTTTGCTAGGGTCTGCTACCACACTGGGTACATAAATATTTATAATTTCTTTTTATATTTGATTATTACCTTTATGATTATGTAGTGTTCTTTTTGTCTTTTGTATAGTCTTTATTTTAAAGTCTATTTTGTCTGATACAGGTATTGGTGTTCCGGGAACTTATTTTGCTTCATCTGAATGATAAATGTTTTTCTATCCCTTCACTTTCAATCTGCATGTGTTTTTAGGTATGAAATGATTCTCTTATATAGATGGATCTTGATTTTTTTTTATCCATTCTGTCACCCTGTGTCTTTTGATTGGAACATTCAGTTTGTTTACTTTCGAAGTAATTAGGTATGTAATTAATGCCATTTTGTTACTTGTTTTATGGTTGTTTTTGTAGTTCTTCTCTGTTCCTTTCTTCTCTTGCTGTCTTGTCATGTTTGTTGAATTTATTTAGTAATATTTTTGTATTCCCTTCTCTTTATTTTTTCACATCTATTAGAGGTTTTTGGTTGTGTTTATTGTTAGGTTCATATATACCATCCTATGCATTTAACAGTCTATATTGGGTTGATGGTCACTTAAATTTTAATCCATTGTAAAATTTTTACCCCTACTGTGTTTTATGTATATGAGGTCCTACTTTATAATCTTTTATTTTCTGAATCCCTTGACTAATTATTGTAGATGTATTTGATATTACTCTTTTGGTGCTTTAATTTTTATACTGGTTTTATAAGTAATTAATCTACTTTTACTGTTTTTATGTACCTGTGGAATTTTGTTCCTTCCCAATTTTTCTTTTTATTTTTTTTTAAACATTTTATTTATTTATTTGGCAGAGAGAGAGGAGGACGCAGGCTCCTTGCTGAGCGGAGAGCCCCATGCGGGCCTCGACCCCAGGACCCTGAGATCATGACCTGAGCCGCAAGCAGAGGCTCCAACCCACTGAGCCACCCAGGCGCCCTCCCTTCCTAATTTTCTTACTCCTCATCCTGCCCTTTTCTTCCACTTAACAAATTTCCACTTAATGAATTTCCTTTAATCTTTCTTATTAGTCTATTTTAGTTGTAAACTCCTTTAACTTTTGTTTGTCTGGGAAGCTCTGTCTCTCCTTCATTTCAGAATGATAGCCTTGCTTGTAGAGGATTCTTTATTGCACGTTTTTTCTGTTCTTTGTACTTTGAATATATCATGCCTGTCTCTTTTGGCCTGCAAAGTTCCTGCTAAAAATCAGCTGATAGCCTTATGAGGTTTCTGTTTTATGTAACTGTTTTCTTTTTGCTTATCTCTTTTAAAGTTCTCTCTTTGTCACTACATTTTGCCATTTTTATTATGTGTCTTCGTGTGGACCTTCTTGGGATGATTTTTTTAGGGGCTGTCTGTGCCTCTTGGAACTGGATGTCTATTTTCCTTTCCCAGATTACATAAGTGTTCAGCTATTATTTCTTCAAGTATATTTTCCTCCCCTTATTTTCTCTGCCCTTTCTGGGGTCCATATAATGTGAATGTCATTATGCTTGATGATGTTGCTGAGTTCACTTAACCTTTTCTCCTTTTTTATTATTTCTGTCGTTCAGCTTGATTGCTTTTCATTAACCTGTCTTACACATCACTGATCCATTCTTCTGCATCCTCTGATCGGTTGTTGATTCCTTCCAGTTTATTTTAAACTGGAGTTCTTCTATTGAGTTCTTCATCTCTTGAGTTCCTCGTCTCTTGAGTTCTTCATCTCTAATTAGTTTTTTTTTTAATTACTTAAATTTTTTTTCCAGTGTTCCAAGATTCATTCCCCATTCCCCACACCCAGTGCTCCATGCAATAGGTTCTTTTTCATATTTTCTCTTTGTTGAAAGCCTCACTAATATCTTCCACTCTTTTTCAAGTCCAGTGAGTATCTTTTTGACTATTACTTTGAATTCTCCATCCATCAGACATTTCATATAGCTCTTTTGTGTTTTTATCCTGTTTTTTCATTTGTGACATGCACCTCTGTCACCTCATTTTGTCTAACTCTATGCGTGTGTTTCATTTTTTTAAAATTTTTATTTATTTATTTTTTTATTTGACAGATCACAAGTAGGCAGAAAGACAGGCAGAGTGAAAGGAGGAAGTAGGCTCACTGCCGAGCAGAGAGCCTGATGTGGGCCTCGATCCCAGGACCCTGAGATCATGACCTGAGCTGAAGGCAGAGGCTTTAACCCACTGAGCCACCCAGGCACCCTCTGTGTCTGTTTCTATGTGTTAGGAAAGTCAGCTATGTCTTTTGATTTTGAAGGTAATGGCCTTATGAAGTAGAGGTCTTGTACTACCATGTAGTGCAATGTCAATTTTACCAGAACCAGACACCTCAGGGGTTTCTCTTATATGTATTGTATACTCCTGTGGTTGTGAGTGAGCCCCATTTGCTTTCAGTCAGTTGCAATGGCCCTCTTTGCTTGTTGTGGACAGCATTTGGTCCCTGTGCCACTGCGGGCCTGTGGTTGGGGTCAGATCAGATGTCTGCCCTTAACCAACTTTCTGGGACTGTGGGTGCACTGGACTCCAGTGTGCTCTCCCTGTGTTGTCCCCTCAGAGGCTTTTGCTGGTGGGAGGTGTCAGTGGTCAGATAAGTTATCTTCCCCCTGTACTCCAGTACTGGGGCTGTAATCAAACATGTGTGTTATTATCTTCCCCTCTCCCTGGGGCAAGAGTCACTTTGGCATGGTGTTGGTCACTGTTGGTGCTGTTTGAAGGATGAGACATATCAGGTATCACTTTTGAGTCACTTCTGCCAAGTGGGGTAGGTTGGATGGGGTGAGTCCCCAGGAAAATTTAGGGCAAAGAGTGTGGTGTTAGCAAGCTATGCTGAGTGTTCATGCCAGTCCCTGTAGTTTTCTGGGTTTTCTAGGCTGGGGTGGGGATGGGGAGAGAATAGGTGCCTACCAGCACTTTTGTTCCTGGAGAAGTATCCTAAAGATCCCTGCTCCTCCAGTGCACATTCTGATATTAATAAATCAAACTCCTTCCCGTATACCCTTGGGGATTTTCAAACTGCTGTTTCTATGCTGTATTTGGCCATATTATTTGTTATGCTAGCTCTTTAGGGATGGTAACTCAGTTTTCTTCCACCTTCTGGTTCTCCCAGAGTCAAGCCTGCTGGTTTTTAAGGTTCCTGGTGTTAAGTCCTACTGGTCATAAAAACAAACAAACCAAAACCAAAACCAAATTACCAAAGAACAAAAAACTAATATAGTTAAGTGTCTCTGGTTTTCAAAGCCAAATGTTATGGGGACCTGTCTTCCCAGTGCAGGTCCCTTGTATCTGAGATGCCTGATGTGAGGTGGTTCCTCTCCCTTCTCTGTGCTTTGTGATGTACTGCCCATTTGTATTAACTTCACAAGTCAGTTTGGTTCCTGACTGGGACTCCACCCTTCCTGCTGTTTCTTATGTGGCCTCCTCTCTCCGATTGATTGGAGAGTCTGTTCTGGCAGACTTAGGTTTGTTTTCTGGGTTAGTCGCACTGATGGGGTTGTTACCAGGGGTATTTGTGGGACAAGGTGAGCTTAGATTCCTCTGCTATCTTCCCAGGCTCTTGGGGGGAAGTGAGGGGGAAACCCATAGTCCTTTTTTTAAAATGTAAACACCATTAATTGACATGCAGAAGATCATCTTTAAATTTTTTAGAACACTCCCAAATGAAAGGATTATTCAGTTTTTTACAATAGCATTTCTTAAAACTGATTATTTACTGTAACATAAAAATGCACATGCTTCACAGCAAGTGACATCAGTGGGTGGCAGGAACCCATATTTACTGTAAAAAGTGACTTAAATCATAATGTATATTACCAGTGAGATTACTGTGATGTTATCAAGACTTTGAAAACTTCGATCAATATAAAATGTTAAAATAATCATTATTTCAATGCATTAAATTACAGTTGAGAAAGTATATACTGTATCAGTTATATCTTATATTAGGAAAAAAAAGAATGCATACAGATACTGAAGCTTGGGTCAATTTGGGGAGTTGTACATATGGTTTTTATTGGGGGAAAATATCTGTGAAGGCTGAGGAGAGAAAGCAGAAGTGGAAGAGGTAAGTTTTCATTTTGTAATTAATAAGGTCCGTGTTCAAAGGAATGAGGCTGATACAAAAGCGAAGGTCAAGCAAAGCTTTATTTCATGCCAAGCATCAAAATCTTACTGGCCTGGGCCAGGGTTGCTTCCCAGGGGAGAATGACAATGCCTAATTTCTCAGGCTAGCTTTTATTGGGCAACCCCCCAAATCACAAGCTGGCCAGGGTTAATTTGCATTTCTGTTGCTCCTGGAACCGGGAAGTTGAGGGCATTTGGGCGGTCCCATCTGGTCCCAAGTACTGGTGACTGGTCTCCCATTCTTAGTTTGCATCTCCATTGCTCAGAGTCTGGAGGTTGGGGGTTAACTGATTGGGCACCTCCCCCAACCTGGCTGGCCTTTGTTTTCTAGGGGCTGTTTGCCTGTATTTCATAGAGCTGTTTTTCTAAGTAAACATCAAGGTGGCTTAGACTTCTAAATAGGTCCTTACTGTAATGTAGGTCTGACATGCATGAAAGGAGAGATGATAGGAAAGGAGTATTGTGGAGGGAGGTACCTCAGACCAAATTGCATCTCTGAGACATCTTTGGAAAGGCCGTAGGAAATCCTATGGTACACTAGAAACTTTTTGAATGAAAATACATGAACTTTATGAATATTGCTTATTTGGAAGTCTGTTCTAAATGTTTTAGAAAAGGTGTTTAACTATATTTTTCAAATCTTAAATATTTTATAGATAATGCACAGCAACAAAATAGTTATCTCAATATGTGAACCAGACAAAAGTAAAAATACAAGCACTAAGGTGAGCTTATTCCCTTACCACTGGGGTGTATATTTCTGTTTGCATTTCTGTTGAGCACCTCTTGTGCATAATTTAATGAATTATTGGATTCTCCTTCTATTCCAGCTACTACTGTAATGACTAATTCCAAACAAGCTAGCCTAGTGTAGGCGTAGTTCCAATGAACTTCACCTTTTGCATCCTATCCTGGGAGTCCCGATACTCATGTGGGATGCCCATGAGTACTTGTTTGATACTTCCCGAAGCGCATACCTACAAGCCAAACCTGAAAGTACTGGAGAGTTAATGTCTGTGGTCCTATTTTGAGCAATATAGGAAAGACTTGATATATAAATGCCACCGCTTTTGTCCATTGGGAAGATAGCTTTGACAGTTGGGTTGGCACAGACTTCAATTGCCTGTTACGGTGGCTAACTAGATAACATATCTTTGTGTTGCCTTTCCCTGCTTGCTTGTTTCATTTTTCTGTCCTAAAATTCTGTTCTCTGGAATCATACTCCTTAATTCCTGTGTTCAGAAACTGCTTCAAGGCAACCCAGGCCAAGTCTTGAGATCAATACAACTTCATTTAACGGTAGTATAACTTTAATTTTATGACTATGACTATGCTGTTGGTTTGATTTATATGAAAATGGATATTTAGAAAAATAGAAAAATGTCAAACATTGGGACAAATCTTTTTGTATAAATATTTCTCAATCAGGTAGGACCTGACCTTCTTTAAGGTTTATAAATACTATAACTTTCTTTCCAGGATTATACTTCTTTCTAATCTTTGAAAGTAAGCATGGCTATGAAATTGACTCTAGCCAATGAAATGTGATTGGAAGTGAGAAAGATCAGGCATAACTTTTATGAGCCAAAGTATAATTTTCTATATTTTTGCTGTCTTGCCATGGTGATTATGAAATATTGAGAATATTTTTTTTCATCAATCTGGATTTAAGTGGCAAGAATGAGCAGCTCTTACACGTTGATCTGCCTTGAACATGTAGTTTTATCAAGAAATACACTTTCTCATGTTAAACCATTCAGTTTTTTGGTGGTTTGGTGATTTACAAGTCAGAGTGGACTAGGTTATTATGAAGTGTATAACGCATATGTGTGTTATTCTACAGCATTATTCTAAGGATAAAAACAAAACAATCATGTAGCAGCCATTGAAGCAGCTCTATTGTAAAATGTGAGATCTTCATAGTGTCTGGGGTTAAGACATGTAATGACTTGATTAAAATCATCCAACTACTAAGTATAAAAACCAGGATTCCAGATCAGAACCCTGTTTCTAACACCTAGACCAGTGTGTTTTTGTTTGAATATACTTTGTTGGTGATCCCTGGTGACTTGTCAAGTGGTCCATAAGGGATTTATTTATATATATAATTTTTAATTTAAACTCAGTTAGCCAATATATAGTACATCATTAGTTTTTGATATAACGTCCAATGATTCATTAGTTGTGTATTACACTCAGTGCTCATCACATCACATGCCCTCCTTATCGCCCATCACTGAGTCACCCCATCCCCTCACCCACTCTTTCCACAACCCTGTTTGTTTCCCAGAGTCAAGAGTCTCAGATGGTTTGTCTCCCTTTCTTATTTCATTCCCATCATTTTTCTCTCCTTCCCCCTATTGTTCTCTGAACTATTCCTTATGTTCTACACATGAGTAAACCATATGATAAATGTCTTTTTCTGATTGACTTATTTCACTTAGCATAATACTACTTCCGGTTCCATCCATGTCGATGTAAGTGATATTCAACTTTTCCAATGGGTAATATTCCATTTTATATATATGAACCACATCTTCTTTATCCAGTATTTTCTCCTATATGTCACAAATTTTACATTTAAGATTATTAATTATAAACAGTTACATCAATTATATAAAATGTATCCTAATAACAAATTGAACATTTGCTAAGATGCATCGCATTTAAGAACACAATCATGAAGGATATTAGATATCTGAAAATAAATGGCAATTTCTCTTTACTGTTATATCAACTCGCTAAAGTATATAATTGCATAATACAAAAATAGTTTGTAAAGAAATGGAATCTCCATGGGCGCCTGGGTGGCTCAGTTGGTTAAAGCCTCTGCCTTTAGCTCAGGTCATGGTCTCAGGGTCCTGGGATCGAGGCCCACATCGGGCTCTCTGCTCAGCAGGGAGCTTGCTTCCTCCTCTCTCTCTCTCTCTCTCTGCCTACTTGTGATCTCTCTTTCTGTCAAATAAATAAATAAAATCTTAAAAGAAAAAAAAAACAAATGGAAGCAAATAAAGTTGTGATAAAATAGGATAATTAATGGAACTTAAAATAAGGTGTATGTATCTATTGTAAAAAGTATTTGGCTAATGTGATGATTTTCTATAAGCAACTAAAGAAAGATGAAGAATCTGAAAGTTGATTTTATTGGATGGAGCTACATTACAATCCTAGGAAATTGTCATGAAACGCTTAAAGCTTTTTTTTTTTTTAAGATTTTATTTTTATTTATTTGGTTATTTATTTGGCAAGAAAGAGTATTTGTATCTGTGAGCAAGCTTGAGCAGGGGGTGGGGTGTAGATGGGGGGGGGTGGAAGGGGCCAAGGTAGAGAATCTCAAGCAGACTCTATGCTGAGCATGGAGCCTGATGCAGCATTCAGTCTCAGGACCCTGAGATCATAACCTGATCCAAAATGAAGAGTTGGTCAGTCAAGGGACTGAGCGCCTAGGGACCCTGAAACTCTTAAAGATTTTTATATGGTTTTCTAAGCAAAACACAATGACTACTCTGCCAGAACATTTTTTTTAAAGGAAAAGCATAAAATAACACTTTAAGGTACACAATGGAATGTGTACCTAGGAAGGAAGAGAGACCAAGACATCAGAAGCATCATTCAAAGTTATAATACTTAGAGAAAATACAAATACAATACTCACTCTTGCTAAGAAGCTTATAAAATCACCCATAAAATTGACAAATAAAGCTCATACAAAAAGGACAAGCTATAGGCACAATTTGTTTCTTAAAAAGACATATTGGGCTTTGCCTTTTATCTATGGCCTATAATATGGAAAAGCAGTTACTGTCACTTAGGTGCTAGCAGATAATTTGCTTTTATAGTTGGACAAAACCAATTCTTTTTTTTTTTTTTTTTTTTTAAAGATTTTTTTTATTTGACAGAGAGAAACACAGCCAGAGAGGGAACACAAGCAGGGGGAGTGAGAGAGGGAGAAGCAGGCTTCCCGCGGAGCAGGGAGCCCAATGTGGGACTCGATCCCGGATCTCCGGGATCATGACCTGAGCCGAAGGCAGTTGCTTAACCAACTGAGCCACCCAGGCGTCCCTAAAACCAATTCTATCATATATGTAGCACATGAGGAAGAAATGCCAGGCACTGCTTTTTAACTCATTTATCACTAAAAACTCATTTTGTGAGCTGTGTTATCAAGGAGAAATCTTTTCATAATAAAAAAGTGGGGAGAAAAAGTGTGTTGGACTCAGTGTTGTCAGAACACCTGTTCTTTTTTTTTTTTTAAAGATTTTATTTATTTATTTGACAGAGAGAAACACAGATCTAGAGGGAACACAAGCAGGGGGAGTGAGAGAGGGAGAAGCAGGCTTCCCGCCGAGCAGGGAGCCCAATGTGGGGCTTAATCCGGGACTCCAGAATCATGACCTGAGCCGAAGGCAGTCGCTTAACCAACTGAGCCACCCAGGGGACCCAGAACATCTGTTCTGAGTACAACAAAGAGCACTGCTACACGAGAAAAGTTGTACTTGAATTGGTCCACCCATTACCCTATACAGAAGGACCAGCTGAAGCTCAATGTTAGAGTGAAGGATATTCTCCATTTGTTTCATCAGAACAATACCTTTTTGAATCAGGGTCCCAACAAAAATTGGATGACACACATAAAATAGGATAATTTGAGGAGGGTTTGTTTACAAAGGAGCTTTTTACAAACGTGTGGCAGGGAACCATAAGGGATATAGGACCACCTCAAGGCTTAGTAGAAAGCCAACTCATTATATTTTCTTTACCTTGTGTAAGTCTAACAGACTTTATATGATGATTACATAAATATCGTTGACACAGAGCTAAGGAATGTTTTCCCCTATCAGACTCATGTGTAAAGTCTCACGTCATCTCTGCTTTACCTGATTCCAGCAAATTCTATTATCAGTAATTTCACACCGATTCTGGTCTGCTTTGAAGCAGCATCACCTTCCCCTAATCTTGATCTATGAGTGTGTTAGACTCAGTATTGTTAGTATTGACTCAGTAGGACACTCCTGGTGTCCTACCTGGATTTTCTGATACCATGTGGGACCCTGTGAGAACTCATTGGACATTCACATACCAAGAAGTGTGGGGATGTTAATGACTTAAGCAATCTTCAGCCAAATGAGGTATGGAAATCGATGGATAAGTGCCTTTCATCTCTTGGGGGAAAGCACTTCTGAGATCCACCCCTCACAGTCCTCAAAATGTTCATAGTGGTCCACAGTCATTCCCCTCCCAGACTTCCACACATAAAGTTGGAGTGGTCATGTACATAAAGTGAGAGGTTCCAAGCCCGAATGAGGTGGTCTCAGCATATATTCAGGGTAGGCTGAGTAATTTAATGTATACTGTGACTGCAAGGTGCCACAGTCTATTAAAGGCTCCTTTATCTTCCACATTCCACAAAATCTCCATTTTTTTTTTTTTTAATCATCCTGAGATTCTTTGGGGCAGTTGCATCTGAGTCAAAAATATTCCTTAGCTCATTGCTCTCAAGTCAAATTAAGAGTTAGTATTATATTTTTTTTTGGAGTTGTGCTAACAACTAAAAGCATAAAGTTCACTTTGTAGTTAGTGACCTGATTTCCCCTTACCTGGGTAGTTTGTAGAGTCTTGTGTTTATTCTTAAATGGTGTTTCATTGTGGACAACTTTCTCATCAAGGTTTTCAGTGGAAAAATATTTTCTTGTGTTTTTGATAACTTCCTCCCTACTTAGCTTATCTTTTTCTGAAACTCCTTTTATCCAGAAGAATAATCATAAAGATTTAACATACATGTCTCATCTTATGTTTAAGGGATAGATAATGGGATATTTTTGAAAATATAATTTTATTAGGTAATATCTCCAAACTGTCTTGCAGGGTGTGACATTTTAGGTAGAAAATAAAATAACTTTAGAAGATTAGATTTTTGGGGGGGTCATTTCAGACATATTTGAAACATAATTGGATTTTGCTTTTCATTTGATAGTCTTAATTGGTGAGTGTAATCCATTTTTATTAATGATTACTGGTACATGTAAACATTTCTAACAGCTTTTTTTGTCTTACTACTATATTTTTCTTTCTTCTTGATTTGATAAAACTGCTTCTCCTCTCATCATTTTAAATTTAAAATGACATTTTAAAGTTATATATTTAGTAATAGAATTTGTAATTGTACAGTTCATAATGTGCTAAGGTTTTCTGCGTGGGAGAAGACCAAAGATACTGAAATCATCTCTTTTTTCTATGAATGTTTTTAAACTTAATTCTACATTTTAAATAATATTTGTCATTAGTTATATTTACCAATATTTTAGTTTTTTTGTTCACCATTTGTTTTGTATTCCAGTCATTCTTATCTTTTTGCTGTAGCAATAATTAAGCAATAGAATTCACAGTTCCCTGTTGAAAACACTGGTCCTTCTGCACCTGAAAATGCCTGTTTTTCCCTTATTCTTGAGTAGTAATCTAACTGGGTTAAAAACAAAAATCTATACATTTTATAATTCCCTCAACATTTTGAGAATTTTAGTCTATTTTATCATGTAATATATGTTGGCTGGTTGTGTTCTGTCTATGAGGAAGTAAGATAAAGTATCTATAAAATGACAGATAATCTACAGACACAATAAAGTGAAGTCCATAATTTTTCAAGATGGGGGTTTATTTTTATTTTACTTAGATGTTAAAATTTATCTGGAAATCTTCAGGTCGAAAGTATGTAACACTGTTTTTGAATATTACTTCAATTCTCATTTCCTGGAACTTCTGTTAGACATGTTGGGGCTTCTTTTATGTTCCCACTTCTTTTACATGTTTTCTACATTATTTCTGAATGAATTTCTCAGTATTAATCTTTTGCTCAACTGTTTTGATCTGGAGTTTATCCCATATGTGTGACTTTGAGATAGACCTTTTAAGGCCTATTCTCAAGCAAATCAAGTTAATAACAATCTCACTACCCATCACGGAAATACCCTCCAATTTATGGTGAATTATACTGGTAAGGATAGATGTGATTGGTATTTAAAATCATGTTACAATAGTTTTAATTTTAAAATCTTGATAACATGTATTTAATCATTGATCTTTTTGTTTCACTTAGAGTTGAAAGAATTTCACTTAGAATTCAATACCATACGAAGGTTTTTGTCTCAGGAAAGTCTTATTCACTTATTTTGTGCCTGTTCTTATTGTTGCCTTATTATTCCTGAAAATATGTAATATAAAAATAGAGAACAAAAAATGGATATCCACTCTTTTCGCTCATCTTAACATTTACTTTGACCCATTTCCTCACATTTCAGGAGAGCTTGTCATGTGTGTTATGCTATATCATTGATTCTATCGTCTGTGGTTTGAATGCTGTTTGATTCTCCTTTCGGGGCAGATTCAATTTATTTTACATTTTTAGGTCTTTTCCTTCATTCTTTTTCCATCTCGCCTATTGAATTTCTTATAACTTTTTGTTTCCATTCCTTAGGGACCACATTTTCATGCATTTTAGTAAGGATGAAAAGCCATTTTTCCTAAAATAATTTTCTAAGTTTTACAGAAAGTATTTTTTTTTGGAAGTTTTCTTCTCTTGAGTTTATAATGATAGATCTTTTTTACAATATACTTTTACTGGTTAGAAGAAAGTCAGTGTGAGACCTTTTTGGACTAAAGATGTGTTTAAATGTATTGTGTAGATTGTATTCAGGCCTACTCAAATCCTTCTGTCAAATCTGAAACTTTGAAAGGAAGCCATCTTGTCTAGTTCCCTACTGAGTTATTAGTGTTTCAGCATATTTGTCTTTACTTCACTAATGCTAGAAGTGTCTTCTTCTACACTCACTTCATGGTCCTAGGACATTTTATATTCAGAGAAATATTCTTTCTAGGAGAATACTGTGACAAGAGAGGTAAAGAACCTAGACGGTGGCAAATGCTGGGATAATCGTTTTATAACTGGGTTAAAAGCTTCCATTTTCTATTATTTTCTTGAAGCTGCAGTTCTTAAATATTTGTAGAAAGAGTATCATTGGAGTTCAAAAGGGGATCACTACTTGCAGGCAATGGTTTCTGAGGCAAAGAGCTGACTTCCCCTTATTATAAAAGGTTTATATAGCAAGATTACTTAGTAGTAATCAGAGGGGGAGGAGAGTTAAGCATATATGTGCTTCCATAGTGGTAGACTCCCTCTCTAGTAGACTTTGTGCCTTCGCAGATGGAGGGTTTTTTTTTTATTGGGTAGTTGAGAAGGACTGTTTCAGAGACTGTCAGAAATCACCATAAGCCTTTATTACTGGTCTAAAGCCTGCTATTCTCTACTCTTTTCACTCCCCTATGGAACTTTTCTGTTATTGCTTAAATTAATCTCTCTAAAGAGCAATTATGATCACCACTACTTTTTTCAAAGCCTCTAGTAGTTGTACTTCTGTAGGCAATGCGAAACTACTTACACCTTTGTTCAGTGTCTTGTATGACAATGGAAGGGTAGGCTAGAGAAATCTCTTCATAGTACTTGTGTATTGGAGCTTATGTTCTGGTTCAGCTAACCTCTACACACTCAAAAGTGTTAGGTATTTTTACAGTATTCATACTATTTGATCCAGGCAGAATGCCTTCTGTTTTATCCAGTAAATCCTTGTCCATTCTTCAATATCCATATCAGATATCATCTTTATTTAGCATAGACTTTGAATGTTACACAGCCAAATGCTAAAGCCCTCCTAGCCTTTTGCATCTCTTTTACGATATTTATGCCACCAGTTAATTTTTGAGCAGGGACAAAATCTTTAATTTTTAATCAATATGCATACTACCTAGTGAGCAGTGTCTTATATTCTATGGGGCTTCATAGATGCTATTCAGGACTTTTGGTCTTTGGGTCCAGTTGTATACTGGGAAGTTTTAAAGTTTTTACTTGTGGTTTTAACCACATAATCCAATGTCTTAGATTCTGTGTCTGAAGTATGTTCTTTATCTTTAAAGCCATGTACCGGGGCGCCTGGGTGGCTCAGTTGGTTAAGCGACTGCCTTCGGCTCAGGTCATGATCCCGGAAACCCGGGATCAAGTCCCACATCGGGCTCCCTGCTCGTCAGGAAGCCTGCTTCTCCCTCTCTCACTCCCCCTGCTTGTGTTCCCTCTCTGGCTGTGTTTCTCTCTGTCAAATAAATAAAATATTAAAAAAAAAATAAAGCCATGTACCTTCAGAACTATGCAGAATTAAATTTTCTCTCTTGTAGGCTGGTAAATATATCACCCAAGTATTTTTCAGCAAGTGTAAAACTAATCCTATATACATGGGAGGGCTCAGAAAGTAAGCTTAAAAACCCTGGGTCTCTGTTGCAAATGTCTAGTGTCTTTCTAGATTATAGGTAAGATACAAGTTAAATTGCCCTCATATACAGAACTATCAGCAAAAAGACCAGAAATATAAACTCTTGTATACAGGATTGAGGATCCTAAAGTTCTGAGCAAGAGGCAAAAACAAAACAAAACAAAACAAAACAAAAAAACATGGCATAGTTAACTCTCAAAATTAAATAGCATTCTGCTCTCAAATATTTCAGGTATAGTTTGACTTTGTAAAATATTCCAGGAATCGATAGATTGGGGATAATAGTTTACCTGAATCAGTAGCATAGACTTTAGCCCCCAAATGCTTCACAGAAATCATGCTTATCTACTGGTAGCAAGAATAGAAAGTTGTTTTGCCAAGCAAGGTAGGTGTGAATTAAGTTGAGAAATACCACTCTGGCAAACACTTGGAAGTTGGGCTAGAAAGACTAGAAAGTGCATGCCAAAAGATGGGTGTGAAGATGATTGAAATAGTGCAAATGATTATAAACTAAAATAATCTAGCACAATGAGAATGGAGGCTAAAGAATATGTGAGAGGGATGCCTCAGTCGGTTAAGCATCTGCCTTCAGCTCTAGTCATTATCCTAGAGTCCTGGGATCAAGTCCTGCATTGGATTCCTTTTGCTGTGGTGAGCCTGCTTCTACCTCTGCCCTCTGGTCCCCTTGCTTGTGTGCTCGCTCATTCTTTGACAGATAAATAGAATTTTTAAAAAGAAGAATGTATTAGAAAGATGAGATACAGTAAAACAATGCTTCCTTCTCTGTCTCACCTTTTTATTTGCCATTTTTTTTTGTTTTGTTTTTTGAATTTCAAGTTAGTTAACATAGAGTGTATTCTTAATTTTGGGGTAGAATTTAGTGATTCATCAGTTGCATATAACACCCAGTGCTCATTACATCAAGCACCCTCCTTAATGCCCATCACCCATCTACCCTCCAGCAACTCTGTTTGTTTCCTAGAGTTAGGAGTTGCTTATGGTTTTCCTTCCTCTCTGTTTTCATCTTATCTTTCCTTTCCTTTCTCTATGTTCATCTGTTTTGTTTCTTAAATTCCACATATGAGTGATATTATATGATATTGGTCTTTCTCTGACTTATTTCACTTAGCATTATGCCTTCTGGTTCCATCCACATCATTGCAAGTGGCAAGATTTCATTATTTTGATGGCTCAGTAATATTCCAGTGTGTGGGTGTCAGACATCTGGGCTCTTTCCATAGTTTGGCTATTGTGGACATTACTATTATAAACATTGGGGTCCAGATGCCCCTTCAGATAACTAGAATTGTATCTTTGGGATAAATACCCTGTAGTGCAATTGCTGGGTGATGGGATAGTTCTGTTTTCAGCTTTCTGAGGAACCTCCATACTGTTTTCCAGAGTGACTGCACCAGTTTGCATTCCCACCAACAGTGTAAGAGGGTTCCCTTTTCTCTCAACCCTCAGCCACATCTGTTATTTCCTGACTGGTTAATTTTAGCTTCACTATAATACGTTGTGGTGTTGACCTGTTTTTGTTGATTTTGAGAGGAGTTCTCTGTGACTCTTGGAATTGAATGCCTGTTTCCTTCCCCAGATTAGGGAAGTTTTTAGCTCTAATTTGTTCAACTGACCATCTACCCTCCACTCTTCCTTTTCTGGTATTCCTATGATATGGATATTATTTTATTTTATGGAATCACTGAGTTTCTTCAATCTACCTTCCTCTTCTGTAGTTTTCTTTTCCTGTTCTTTTCATCTTTATTATATTCCATAATTTTGTCTTCTATATCACCTATCCTCTCCTTTGCCTCTTCAATCCTCATAACAATTGTATGCAGTCTGTTTTGCACATCAGTTATAATGTGCAAACTTTATAACCCAAGTAGTTTTTGGGTTTTAATCTCTATAGGATGAGTTTTTCTGCTGTCTTTTATGTTTTTTTTTTTTTTTCAAGTCCAGCTAACAGTCTTATAATGGTTGATCTAAATTCTTATGCAGATATAATGCTTATACCTGCTTTGAGCAAGTCTCTGGCTGTGATATCTTCCTGACCATTCTTTTGGTCATCCATCTCATCATTTTGGCTAAGTTTCTATCTTTTGTGTGTTATGAAAACTTGTTATGTTTTCTGTGCCTCAGAGTAATACTGTATTAGAAAGAGGTCATGCACTGTTTGGGGCCTGGCACTTCAGGAGGTGTTTCTGGTGTGTGCTGTGTTCACTGTGCTCTGGCTGCTCTTTCCCACTGGTTTGTCTTCTATCAAGTTCCTCCTTGATTGTAGTGGTAAATGTTCAGACCTTTAACTAGGTGTGCTTTGATTCATTTGTTAAGATAAGCCTCATCTACTGTGTTCTCTCCCTCCAGTTGTGCAGATTGTTTTCTTAATCCTCAGATCTTTTTTCCAGTTTTTCAAAATAGTTCAATATTGATCTGTGTTTGAAGGACAAGGCAAGCTTAGGGTCCCCCTACTACTCCACCATCTCAACTCCTCCCCTTTGTCATTTTTAAAGGTGACTGTTAGCAAGGTTTCTTTCTTTTTTTTTTTTTTGTAATGAGGTATAATTGACATTCGTATTATATTACTGGTATTGTACAACACAATGATTTGATATTTGTATACATTGCAAAATGATCACAATAAGTCTAGCTACCATCTGTCCCCATATAAACTTAATATAATATTGACTGTATTCCCCATCCTATACATTATATTCCCATGAATTATTTATTTTATAACTGGTAGTTTGTACTTCTTGATCCCTTTACCTATCACAACCCCACTCCCAGTCTGCCTCCACAATCTGGCAGCCATCAATCTTCTTTCTGTTCCTAGAGTCAGAGTTTTATTTTGTTTGTTTGCTTTGTTTTTTAGAGTCCACATATAAATGAAATCATACATTATTTCTTTCTCCATCTGACTTATCTCACTTAGCATAATACTCACAAGGTCAATTCTGTTGTCACAAATGACAAAATTTTATTTTTTTATGAATTAGTATCTTGTGTGTGTGTGTGTGTGTGTGTTTCTCACACCATATTTATTCATTCATCCACCAGTGGACAGTTAGGTGTTTCCATATTGTGGCTATTATAAATAATATAAATAAATTATGTTAATAATATAATAAATAATATAATAATATAATATATAAATAAATATAAAAATAATATAAATAATATCATAAATAATAGTGCAATAAATGTAAGGTTACATACATACTTTCAAATTAGTGTTCCATTAATCTATATGTTTCTTTTTATATAAATATGATGCTGTTTTTAGTATGATAGTTTTATAGTATAGTTTGAAATCATGGAGTGTGATGTCTTCAGTTGTGTTCCTAAGATTGTTTTGGTCATTCAAGGTCTTTGTGGTTACATACAAATGTTAGAATTATCCTAGTTGTGTGAAAAATTTCATTGGAATTTTGATAGGGATTGCATGGAATTTGTAGATTGCTTTAGGTACTATGGACATTTTAACAAAATTAATTCCTCCAGTCCATGTGCATAGAATATCTTTCTGTTTATTTGTGTCATTTTTATTTTTTTATCAATGTCTTTATAGTTTTCAGTGTGTAGGTTTTTTACCTACTCAGTTAAATTTATACCTGAGTACATTATTCTTTCTGATGCTATTGTAAATGGGATTGTTTTCTTGAATTGTCTTTCCAATAGTTTGTTAATAGCATATAAAAATGCAACAGATTTCTGCATATTGATTTCATATCCTATAAGTTTACTGAATTCATTTATTCTGTTTTTAAAAATAATTTGTTTTATTTTTTCAGTGTTCCAAGAGTTGTTGTATGCGCCACACCCAGTGCTCCATGCAATATGCGCCTGTTCTAATACCCACCACCAGGCTCACCCGTCCTCGCATGCCCTTCCCTTCCAAAACCCCCAGTGTATTTCTCAGAGTCCAAAGTCTCCCTCTTTGATTTACCCCAGTTCACATTTCCTTTCCTTCTCCCTCTCTTTTTTTAAAAATAGAGAGAGTGAGTGAGAGAGAGCAAGAGAGGGGAGAGGGTCAGAGGGAGAAGCAGACTCCCTGTGGAGATAGGAGCCCAATGCAGGACTCAATCCTGGGACTCCAGGATCATGACCTGAGGTGAAGGCGGTGGCTTAACCAACCATCCAGGTGCCCCACCTTTTCTCTCTTAATGTCTTTCATGTTATTCCTATGCTTCACAGGTAAGTGAAATCATATTATAATTGACGTTCTCTGCTTGGCTTATTTCACTCACCATAATCTCCAGTTCTGTCCATGAGATAGATAGATAGATATATATATTCTGTCCATGTTATATGTCCATGTTTTACCTTTCTTCCCTTTTTTGATGACTTTCTTTAGTGTTATAACTACATTCCCATTTCATTTCTTTTGTGAATTTACTATAAGCTTTTGCTTTGTGATCAAGGTAGGGTTTGCACATACAATCTATGTGTGGGATAGTCTAAGTTGATAGCAACTTAAATTTGAACATGTTTCAGTTGCTCCCCTAATGGTTTTGTTTCTGATGTAACATATTACCTCTATAAATTTTATATATCCAATAACTAATTATTGTAGTTGTAGTTAATTTTACTACTTTTTGTTTTTTAATCTTTAGTAGATTTATAAGTGATTAATCTATTACCTTTATATATATTTACCTTTTCCAGGAAGATTATTTTTTTTTCTTATAAATGACAATTTCTTTTCAGCTTAAGGAAGTCCCTTAAACATTTTTTAAAGGAAGTTTTAGTACTGATGAATCTTTTAACTTTTCCCTGTCTGAACATTTATTTGTCATTCAATTTTGATGATAATCTTGCTGAGTAGAGTACTTTTTATTAGATTTTCTTTTAGCACTTTGAATATGTCATTTCCCCTCCCAATAGTCTGCAAAATTTCTGCTGACAAATCTCACTGATAGGCTATTGGCTTTCCTTTATATGTAACAATTTATTTTTCTCTTGCTGCTTTTAAGTTCTCTCTTTAATTTGGACATTTGAATTTTAGTGTGTCTTGGTATGGACTTTTAGGTTCACCTTATTTGGATTCTTTGGACTTTTTGGACCTGGGTGTGTCTTTCCTCCCCTGCTTAAGGAAGTTTTCAGCTATTATTTCTTCAAATAAGTTTTCTGCCTCTTTCTTGGTCTCTTTTCCCTATGAGATCCTTTAATGTGAATGTTATTCTGCCTGATACTGTCCATCATTGTTTTTAATTAGTTTTTCTTTTTGCTGCTCTGTCTAGGCAAATTTCATTGCTTTGACTTCCAACTCACTGATTTGTTGTTCTTCTTCATCCAGTCTACTGTTGAACCCTTTAATGTATTTTCAGTTCAGTTATTTTTCAGCTCTGTGACTCTCTTTGGTACGTTCTTATATTTATCTTGTTGAAGTTCTCACTCAGTTTGTTGAGTATCTTTATAGTTATTACTTTAGATTCTTCACCAAGTAGATTACTTATCTCCATATGGTTAAAGTCTTTTTCTGAGGTATTGTCATATTCTTTGGTTTAGAACATTCTTCTGTTTCCTCTCTCTGCTTGACTCTCCATGCTCATGTCTATGTATTAGACAAAAAAGCTACCTCCCTCAGTCTTGCAGGGCTAAGCTGTGTAGGTGATGAACATTCTCATTCAGCCTTTCCATAGGTCTTGGTTGTCTCTTGAGTGATTGTCTAAGCTGCCTGATTTATTTTTGATTTGTCCCCATTGCCGAGGGTGTGTCAAGACCTCTCTGTTCCAGCAGGAGGGATCTCATTTAGCACCTAGTTGCAAGTTGACTGGAAGCCAGACTCTTAGCAGCTTTTACAGTATGCAAATGTATACAGTCTTATGGGGCTAGAACTGTTATCTCTGCTGGCTTTCACATCAGGAGATCTGGAGGTGTCCCTTTGGTGACACTTGCAAAAATCAGCATTCCAGACAAGTATATGACCTCTGTTCTGAGTGATCTCATCAAGCTGTAGCAAGGTCTAGGGACTGCTCAAGGATGGTATCTTTCTGCTTATATTCCCTTGAAGTACTTCCTTTATCCTCTGGATATTTGGGAAACCTGAAGTCTGTCTCCTAGGCCTAAAAGCTCTGGGCTAAAAAATAAGCCTATTTCACCAAGACACTGGAGTTATGTTTCAGTCTGCTATCTGTGGGGGCCCTGGGGGTGGTGGCTTGCCAAGCATTGTCTTTCTGAATATTGTATGCCCATGGAGTTTAGGAATGCCAGCTCCACTGGCCACGAGGGCTAAGTAACCAAGGAGCATGTTCTTTGTAGATTATGTATGCCTGCTGTCTTTAGGTAGCTGGAGAATGCAGGGGATGGGTCACACTAATCAGCTTCAGAAAGGCAACAGAAAAATTTCTTTATTGTGCATACCTAGTGCTTCAAGTATGTAGGTATAGAGTGCCTTGTCTGTGCATCTGCAAGGGAGCAAGAGAATGCCTCAAATGTTCATGCTCACTAGTCCCAGTCAAGAAGCAGGGAAGAGTTATAACTGCCCCACTTGCCAACTTAAACTAGGAAGCAGAAGAATGGTGTGACCATTCGCCCTCGCTTGCCCTAACCAAAGAATGGGGGAGTGCGACAACTGCCTGTGCTCTTGGACTTTTCAGCGAGACAGTGGGACAGTACTGTTACCACTTGCCCTACCTGTCTGAGCAAGGCAGCTGGAGGGTGCTGTATGAGAACTTGCCTACCTGTGCTACCAGAGTAGGTGGAGAGTGTAAAACTGGTGTCCACTAGCACTTTGATCTCTGGGGAGAGTTTATCTGTCCCTGACCCTTCCAGCATATACTTCTAGATTAGCAAATAAATCTCCTTCATATATCATCTAGACACTTTTCAAACTGTTCTTATATTGTTGAGTCCTGGGCCAAGTTAGACCACACATGAGCCCCTTAGAGAGGGAATCTCACATTCCTATAGCACTTTGGGGCCCTTGAATATCAACCTTGTTAGTTTTCTCAGTCAGATGTTTTGGAGTCTTCTCTCAGTGCAGATCCCAGGGGTTGGGGTGCCTCTTCTGGGTTACCAACCTTTTGCTTTTCTAGAAGCACCACACTGGTGGGATTCTTCCCTGTTGTGTCTCACTGAAGAGTGGGTTTTTTTTTTTTTTTTAAGATTTTATTCATTTACTTGACAGAGAAACACAGCGAGAGAGGGAACACAAGCAGGGGGAGTGAGAGAGGGAGAAGCAGGCTTCCTGCCGAGCAGGGAGCCCAATGTGAGGCTCGATCTGGGCCTCCGGGATCATGACCTGAGCCAAAGGCAGTCGCCCAACCAACTGAGCCACCCAGGTGCCCCCAGAGTGGGGTTTTAATGAGAGGTTCTCTCCCTCTCCTACCCATTTCAGTATTTTTCTTTGTTGTGGAGAAGAAGCTCACCTAGTTCTTCTTCTTCTTTTTTTATCTTTTTCAGAGGGAAACGATTCATATGTAGCTATAAGTTTTGTGTATCCATGGGGGAAGCTGAGTTCAAAATCTTGTAATGCTGCTGTATTCTGCAAGGTTTCTAGTTTGGAAAATGAAGGCAGTGAAGTTGTTGACTGCAAAAAGGACCATAAGAAAAGCAGACTGCTTTCTTGTTGGTTTCTGCAGAAGCAGTATGAGATTCCCTTCTACTTGGGACTTTGAGAAAATCACTAGAAGGATGAGACAAAGAAAAGAAAGAGGGCCTGACATTAAGTAGGGTTGGGCTAGGGAACCAGGGCAATATAGGCATGGGAGTTTGGATTTATTTGATCTCACTACAGTAAACATCTTGATTATAGGAAAATTACTGGCCCTGGAGTTAGAACAAAGTTTGGGCCAAAGGCAGTTACATAATTGTGTCATGAAAGAATGGTTGCAGCTATCTAAATCACTGTTGGTTTGGATGAATACCAATGAACTGTAAAAATGAGGAATTTGAATATATGCTCTAAGCTGCTAAAGTTCTTAGAAAGATGTGCAGAGAGCATCAATATAGACTTGCTAGTGATTTCAGAAGAAACTGATTATTCTGCAAATCCAAGATTAATTTAGGAAAGAAAGATAATCCAGAAGCTGATCTCTATGTCCCTTACCTTAAAATTTTTCAATAATATGAATAAGTAGTAAAAGATATGGCTGGCCTCTCTGAGAGGATCACTGTTAAAGTTCTTTTACAGTTCCAAACCTGAGCTCATCTTCAGAGATATGGGCCCAAACATATGGTCAACCAGCAGGGAGGGCTGTTTTATGTGTTTGAATATCAGGAGATATGCAAAAATCAGACCACTCTGAGTAGTACTATGCCCAAGAAAATAACCCTTCACGTTTGGCCAAGGAAAAATGCTGACCATATAATCAATATTTAAGGCCCATTGCCATCAACCGGTACTTTTCCACTTCACTTTATAAGCACTTACTCAGCATCTGTGTCATTAAACAGAAGAACAATATTTTAGAATTTTGGCCTAATATTAAGCAATTAGTCATTCTAGTAAACATTTATCAATGTGTGCATGTAGTCCTAAGTTTTTCAACTATGTATCAGAGGGCTGAAAAGATCTCATTTTATCAAATCGCCTCTAACATAAAGGAGATATATAATGGGCTATAAAGGGAGGTAAATGGATTCATATTGAGCAAAGGATAGATAAGGCTACATATGATAAGGTTTTAACTGAAGTCTATTGCCAAATTAAGGAGAAACCATAATGATGTCCTGATTAACCAAACCAAAAATAGGAAAGTAGGATGATGTGGTTCAGGGCAGAGATTGTGAGAAAAAAACTGAGAAAATGGTGATGAGCAACCAAGGGCAGAAGGGACTGAATGATCAGTGGGACTAGGTGGTGAATCAGAATTGTCTGTAACATAAGCCACTTTATAAATGTGTTAGTTGCATCCTTTGGACAGCAGAGGCAGAGAAGAAGTTAGAAATGAAAACGATGTATTGAGCAGATTGGCCAGAGGGAGCCATCAGACCATGATACATCTCTGAAAAAGTTTCTGCCAGCCCCCATGGTGAGCTCCTGAGCAAGGGTTGGCCATTAAACAAGTCCTCTGCTGGGTAGAACTGGCAAGCCTTTTTTTTTTTTTTTTCTTTTTTTCTTTTTAACCACATTCTTGCTCAGGTATTGGCTGGGACTGTCCCTTCCAGAAGAACATGATCTCAGCTCAAGGTTGGAGGCAGATGTGAAGGAGGTTAGCTACATCCTATGCTTCCAGCAAGCATTTCCTGGAGGTAGATCTGAACAGCATAGGTGCAGTGTACCCCTTGCACCACAGGGTTACTTCTCCATCCTGTCTGTAAAGCAGCTTATCCAGGACCCCAGTGAACCATTTACACTGAGAAAAAAACGTAGAAGGAGTTTGGCAGGACATTCAATAGCTCCCGTTGCATTTGATCTCAAGGCTGCAACTGGTACTCATTGTCTCTTTCCTCCACTAAGCATTCTAAATTCTCTTTACCATTAGCTATCATCTCTACTATTGGTGGTCTGTTTCATAATATCAAAATTTCATTTCTGAGGTCCCTGTGCTCTTGGTAGCCATATCTTTCTCAGGCCAAGATTGCTGTCTGTCATCCATTGAATGTCATAATTAACTTTTATGGACTAAATGTATCCCCTTAAAATTCATGTTAAAGCCCTAATACCCATTGTGATACATATCTAGAGGTAGGGCCTTTGGAGGTAATGAGGTCATGAAGGTGAGGCCCTCACGATGGAATCGGTGCCCTTATAAAAAGATACCTGAGAACTTGCTCTCTCTCCACCATGTGAGGACATAGAAAGAAGGCAGCCATCCACAAGCCAGGAAGAGGGATCTCACCAGGAACCAACGGGGACCAGTACCTTGTTCTTGGAGTTAGACTCCAAAACTGTGAGAAGTAAAGTCTGTAGTTTAAGGCCCCCAGTTGATAACATATTGTTGTTGCAGCCCAAACTAAGCTAGCAAGGGAATACCAAGAGGTGCTCAAGTGGATCACCTGAAGGTTCCATATGTATTCCTCCTTGTCTATTGAGGAAAATAAACTTTACCTCATCCTGCTGATCAGGATAAATTACTCCTCCTTGCTTTGCCAGTGGTTACTCCTCTCACTTGCCTGCTTATCTGTTGGGACAAAAAACTCCAAAGTGCTGAGGTATCAGTTCTGTCTTGTAGTGCAATGGGATTCTCACTGAGCAACCTGGGAAGAGTGCTGCTTCTTTGGAAAACAATCTAACTCTGCGAGGCTGAAAGTTATGGGTGTGAAAAGCACAGAGTACCCAAGAGAATTATTGGATTAACTAGAGCCATATCTGCATTCACTTTTCGGTTTTAGGGTCTATACATACTTCCTATTGGGAATATGGTGCCAAAAAGGAGGATTGCATTCCTCTTCAAGTATTGCCTCTTAACTGCTATATCTCCAGCAGACTCTTCCAATCAAGCCAACAATTTTAGGGGTCATACCCAATGGGATATGATCAATGGATCCTGTGAAAAATGGGCCCACTCCCACAGTTCTTGTGCTGTGAACTATGCCCATTGGCCAGATGCTATGTTGTGTAAGATTCTGTGATTATGGATCAGGCACTGTATAAATCCTTGGAAACGGGTGGTAGCAAAGCTCCGTGTGTTGGAAGATCAAATTCACCTGGAATGAATATCCAGTTCATATAAACACAAATGAGTAAGCTGTCTAGGATGTCAGTGGCCTACTTTAGGCAGCTTGTTACCAAGAGACCAGTGGACAATTGGTCTCTCAAGGAATAACACCATACCGAAGGTTCAGTTTAGTTTTCTGTTACTGATAGGTTGGGCATCTGGCAGAGGTGAAATGAATCTTAGTAGGTAAAAGTCTCTGCTGATAGGCCCCAGCATAGCTTCTTTCTCTGCCACCATGATCACTTCATTCACATTTTCATCATGCCAGCATTGGGTGGCTACTGACAAAAGCTAACTACCAACTGGTTGAGTTGATTATGTAATTGTTTACTGCCTCTTTTAAGATGAACACCTTCTGGTGGGCATAAATGTGATATACATGAATGTTTAATTTTGTGCCCATTTCTAGACATCCACCTACATGCCTCTATTCTAGATTTCCTTTTATTTGATCATCTGATCTTTTCTAAATATATTCTGAAATTGGGCCACTTCAGTTTTTATGCAAAGTAGATGCCAGGTGTTCTCTCCAAAGTTTTGCCTACTGGAAAGATTTTGTGTTCTATTTCTACTATCTTCCTGGGCCATTCTTAACTGAAATGCCAGGTTTTTATTTGTTTGGTTTCTTTTGTTTGTTTGTTTGCTCCCACACACTTTGCTAACCCACTCATAAGTCAAGTTTAGAATTTTCTTCCTTTAGCTTGCTATTGAGGATACCCTTGAAATTATAAGTTTGTGCTATGGTGGGTGACACAGGTAGGCTGGTCTGTCTACTCATGACATTTGCAGGTGTCCTAGATCTTTGATGGGCTTGGTCCTGAGTGTACCAGTTACACATTACTATTACTAATGGTGACACTACCATGTTTAATGACTTGGACAGTTCTGGCAAAATCCAGCTCATTATAAATGCTTCTGAATGCGTGGGCAGTAGATGTCAATGGTCAAACACTCCAGGTATGTCAAATTCTAGAAACACGCTAAGAGATGGTGGGCAAAAAATATGAAATTCTCTGCTGCAGAAGGCTTATTCTTGTTCTAGAAACCCCACATCCTCTATTATGAAAATATATGGTTTTCCATTTCATGTGAATGCAAACTGTGTCTGATATTCATTCATTTTTTAAATTAACATACACTGTTATATTAGTTTCAAGTAAGCAATATAATGATTAAATCTATATATTTCATAGTGCTCATTAAGATAAGTATACTTTTAATGCACTTAGCTTATTGCACTCCTTCCCCTCAATACAGACCCTCCCACCCCACCCTGCCCTTGGAAACCACCAGTTAATTCTCTGTATATAAGAGTCTGGTTCGTCTTTTTCTTTGTTCCTTTGTTTTGTTTCTTTAATTCCACATACGAGTATAATATGATATTTGTCGTTCTGACATTTCACTTAGCATAATACCCTCTATGTTCACCCATGTTGTTGCAGATGGCAAGATTTCATTCTTTTTTATGTCTCCCTAACACATTTCTTTATATCTATATATCTATATCTATATATCTATATCTATATAGATTACATCTGTATCTGTACCTGTTCCTCTATTGATGGACACTTGGGTTGCTTCTATAATTTGACAGTTGTAAACAGTGCAGCAATAAACACAGGGGTGCATATATATTTTTGAATTGTGTTTTCATTTTCTTTGAGTAAAGACCTAGTAGTGGAATTACTGGATCATATGATAATTCTATTCTTATTTGTTTGAGGAAACTCTGTACTGTGGATGTTGCATTTCCACCAACAGTGCACAAGGGTACCTTTTTCTTCCCATCCTTCCCAATATTTGTTTTGTTGTTGTTGTTGTTTTAGAGAGTGCATGAGTATGCATGAAAATGGGGGGAGGGACAGAGGGAGAGAGATTATTTTAACAAGCTCTATGCTGAGTACAGACTGATGTAGAGCTCAATCTCACCACCCTGAATCATGACCTGAGCTGAAATCAAAAGTCAGAGGCTTAACCAACTGAGCCAGCCAGGCACCCCTCTTGTGTTTATTTTAGCCGTTTTGACGGGTGTGTTGTAATATCTCACTGTGGTTTTGATTTGCATTTCCCTGATGATTAGGGATGTTGAGCATCTTTTCATGTGCCTGTTGATTACTAGTATGTTCTTTGCAGAAGTTTCTGTTTATGTCTTCTGCCCATTTTTAAACTGGATCATTTGGCTTTTGAGTTTTATAAGTTCTTCATATATTTTGGATACTAATCCTTTATCTGATATGTCATTTGCAAATATCTTCTCCAAGTCAGTAGGTTGACTTTTAGTTTTGTTGATTTTTTTCCTTTGCTGTG
>PITA01021185.1:19644-33347 GCA_004023965.1 Spilogale gracilis | reverse complement strand
CCTGGTGCACCGGGAGCTGTCCATGGTTTACCATTAGGAGGCATGGGTCTGAGCCTGGTGCACCGGGGGCTGTCCATGGTTTAGAATTAGGAGGCATGCGTCTGAGCCTCGGGGGAAGCCACACGGTAGCCGTGTGGTTTTGATCAATTTCTCACTCAAAAAGAGTGAGTCTCGGTTTCCTCCTTTATAAAAGGGGACAAACAATGCACACATTAAAGGACCCGATTTGTAGATTCAATGAAAGTTTCGATGAAAAATTGCTAGTACATGGTCAAATGCCTGTGGATGGTTATCGCTCCTTCTCTTCATTTGTGTCCTGTGAGTCTGCTCTTGATTTCAGGCCATGTTTATGGGGCATCAGCCGCATTCTTAGAATGTGCTACCTGTTGGGGAGATGCAGAAGGATGGGGCCCTGCAGATGCAGAAGGTGCTCACACTGCTTGGTAAGTGGTGAGCACCTTCCTCCTCCCTCCTGCCTGCCCTCTGTGATGTGGTCTGTAGGTTCCTTGCTTCTCTCTGGGGCATCGCAATCTGCCACAGAGGGAGGGGCCACTTTCACCTCACCAGCCCCCAGCGGACCACATCTGAGGCCTTCCCATCCCCTGAAAGATACATTTCGGCTTTCTTCCTTGAGGGGGCTAACTCTGCGCCACCTGTTCTCCATCCGGGTTTGAGCTTCACCCTCAGGGCTATACTCCTGATGCTTGAACCACGTGCAGCCTCCCAGTGGTATTGGCCATTCCCAGAGGTGGTGGGTTCATGCCTGGGTGAGCTCTGCCCCCTGCCTGGGTTTCAGTTCCCACCACCCATCTCCTGACAGCTTGCCAAACTCCCATTCCCTCCTAGAAAATTCCACATGGTATTATTACCATCCGGCAATGCTCCCAGCTGCTTCCACTCTTTCTTTGGGCCCTGGCCCCAGAACACCCTGAATCATCACAGAACATGGAGATCTGTGCTTTCCCCCAGACCGACAGACTGACCTTCAGGGACAGGGACCTTATTCTGTCCAGCCTCGAAGGGAGTGTGGGAGGCCAGGCAGGATGGAGTCAGAGAGGATGGGGGCTTCTCGCCAAGGCAGTGGGGTCACTGGTGTCTGTCTTCTCACATAGCAGGAGCCCTTGAAGGGCAAGAAAGTGCAGCTGTGCTTTTTCCCTTGTGGTCAACATAAGACTTGCACAGCGAGGCCCAACAACCACATGCTGACTGACACACTCATCCAAATGATCCAGCCGGGGAAGAATGGTCTTGCTCTTAATTAACCGAAGCTGTCTCCAGTATTTTCTTCTAACTTCAGTGCTCCAAATCTTTTCTCTCCCTTGGGAGGCTGCCTAGGAGCAGACAGGATGCTTCTCTCCAGAGGGCTGAGCTCCTCCTAATTTTCCACCCTACCGTCACACTAGCACGTCTGGGTGGGATTTTTCGGGGGGGCCGCTAGACACGGTCCTTCGGTGGCCTTCCCCTGGTGGGCATGTTGCCCTCACCCTGAAAGATTCAGCTGCTCCCCTGGCCTCTAGAACTCTAGCTTGTACCCCTCCTCACCTGGACTTTATTTAGTAGCGGCGTCCCCCAGTGGAGGTCTGATTGACCCCCGTGTCATGTGGGCAATGGAGGCCCTGCTCAGACTACCTTTAACAGAGGGTGTTTATGATACGTCATCATGGATTTCCTGCAAGGACAGGGAGTCACATTTGGGTGTGACCCTGCCGGGGTCCAAGCAGTGAGGAGGAGACCTCAGGCATGTCCTGGGATCGCTTCAGGGAAATGTCCAGTTTTGGCACTCCCCACCAAGCAAAGATAGGGTGAAGCACGGACCCTCAAAGCAGGCTGGCGGCCGCAGCAAAGCCTGGGCGGTCCCCACTCGCTGCGGTCCCTCTGCACTTTGTTTAGATCGCCAGACTTCCGGCCGGTGTGGCCCCTTGGTGGTGGTGCGTTACAGGAGAATAGCTCCCTGGGGGGCGAGGACAGGCCAGCCTCAGGCCTCTGACCCGTGCCTGCCCCTGGGGTTCCGCGCAGGATCGCGGGCTCTACGGTCTGCCCCTCCAGCAGCAGCAGCAGCAGCTCTGTGTGTCCTCGGTGCACCTGCACCTGCTTTAATGCCTCCCCTCCCTGCGGAAGGGAGGGGCAGGCTGTCATCTGTCTGGGTGCCGCTTCCAGGAGACCTCGTCCTGTCCATCTTGTTATCTGCGGCCTGTGATCTGGGGGCCTGGCACTGACACACCATCTGCAAGGCAGGAGGGGTCAAGGAGGTGGCAAAAGGGGGCCTTACCTGCCTGGGATGAGCCTGGGGTTGAAGTGAAATTCCTTCATCCATCACCTGCTCTATAATAAACTTAGCTGGGGACATCTGGGGGCTCAGTGGCTTAAATGTCTGCCTTCAGCTCAGGTCATGATCCCTGGGTCCTGGAATCCAGCCCCACACCGGGCTCCCTGCTCAGCGGGGAGTCTGCTTCTCCCTCTCCCTCTCCCTCTGTGCTCTCTTTCTCTCTCTCCAATAAATAAAATCTTAATAGAAAAGTCTGTTCTTGTCCTTAGTCAGCATGTAGGTCCCTCATTTTGTAGGGGGTCCCTGGCCTCTGCTCCTGGGCTGAGCCCTTGAACATCCCGGGGTTGCTGCAGCCCCTGCCTGGTTCTGTCCGTGTGCCCGACGGGGGAGGTGGTCCCCGGCAGTGCCACAGAGGATGCGTGGTGGCCAATGCACTCCTTCTTGTCACGGTGGCGTGCTGACATGGTGTTCTCCCTGGGTAGTCAGGATACGGTTCCCCAGATGACAGGATAACCTCCCCACCTCTGTGTGTCTGGTGTCATGAGGCCCCTGAAGAGGCCACTTGGCAGCCCCAACCTTCACATCACGGGACCATTACCGGGTCTCGTTTTGGAACCAAAATGTCAGACTCACAAGCGCCCAGAGCTGCATACATAAGACGCATGGTTTTTGCAAGTGCACATGTCAATGAAAGTGTGGGTGTTGTCACTGTCCCTTCTGCCCCTTGGATCCCGAGCCAGCACCTGCTGTGAGAAGGGACCCTATGCCGTGTGACAAGTGACCACAGCCTTGGAGGCTTAGGGCAGTGCCAGTTTATTACAGCGCCGTGTCCGCAGGTCTGAAGTCTGTGCATGGCTGAGTTGGGTTCTTTGCTCAGGGGTCTCACAAGGCTTAAATTGAGGCGTGGCTCAGCCTGCGTTCCTCCAGAACCTGAGGTCCTCTCTCAAGGTCATGGGCTTGTCGGCAGGTTCAGTGTTATGAATGGCAGGACCGAGGCTCCTGGTTTACTTGCTGGCTGCTCTCAGCTCTCAGCCTTGTCAGTTCCTTGCTCTGCGGCCCACCTGGGCTCTGTCACATCACATTGTTCAGGAGGGACCTGGTCCCTTTTGAGGATTCCCCTGATTAAGTCAGGCCCACCCAAGTTCATCTTCCTTTTGTTTAACTCGAAGTCCACTGATCAGGGCCTGCCATCACCTGTGCAAGTCTGTCCTGCCATGCACTGTGATGGACTCGCAGGACGGCTGTCCCGTCGTGCTCCTAAGTGCTGCCCACACTGGGCATGAGGGAATTGAGCAGGCCATCTACACCAGGGGCTGGCAGCCAGAGCAGAGAAGCACGTCTATGTCATTGGGTGTTATTTCTGGGCAGAACCAGACATGGGTCTCCGGCGGGGCTTCCCACACTCCTGTGACCCAGCATTCCTTTGGTTGATGGTGTGCATGACCAGAAAGTATCATGAGCATCACTTACTATTTTGTTTCCTTGTCTCCTTTCACCCAAAGCAGTTCCTTGACAGAGGTTGGTTGGAGGTAAGTCTACAACGAGCCAAGTGCTTGGGAAACCCCCGCATGATGCTCTTGGCAAGTTGGGCAGGCAGCTCAGCCACACACGGCTTTGGACCGAGTGTCTACTTCTCCGCGGGCAAATCTGCTTCCCGCACGTAAGGAGGTGTGGAACGCTCCACCTGGAGCCCCAGGTCTTAGCTCCAGACCAAGGGTGTAGCCCCGGCCGCAGCGGGGGGGGTCTCCTGGGCTCCCTGCACGTGTGGTCCGCCAAGCCTTAGCGGTGCCAGCTTCGCCTCTGAGATCACTATGTCCATACACCTGCTGAGGATGCGCAGGGGTGGCTGGGGAAGGTCCGCGGAGTTCACCCCTGCACACTGTGCCCTTTGGGACCAACTATTTTCATCCCTGGAGAGTTCTGGCTGCAACCTTCCCCTGAACATGCTGTCTCCAACCTTCCCTCTGGTTCCTTGGGGTCCCTGGATGCCCAGTCAAACCACTAGCCAGTCATGAGTACTTATCCTCTGGTTGTCTCCTTCCCAGCTGACCGTGAGCTCCGGCCCTGGAAGCTCAGCCCACCGGGGGCTCCCATTCCATGCTCCCTACGATGCTCACTGGGTGGCTGCCCACAGGGTCTCTGTTGGAGTGGGGTAAGTGCAGGGCTCTTGGTGCACCTGACATGCATTTTCCCTCCGCTGGTTGTGCAGGAAGCCCTGCACTTGAACTCAACAAATCCCAATACCTTAAGGTGTCCTTAAGGGATCGGATTTGTATCTCATTCATTCATCAGGCCGCTGTGTGTTGTGTGCTTAGCACAGGCCCTGGGCTTGTCTCCTTGCCACTGGGCATGGAAGGGGTTATCTCCGATGTGGTCCTTGCCCTGGAGAAGCCAGGGAAAGAGCCATTTATAGAACAAAAAAGTATGGCTATTTAGTCAATTACTGTTGTGGGGCACCTGGGTGGCTCTGTCCGTGAAGCTTCTGGCTCAGGTCTTGATCTCAGGGCCCTGAGTTCAAGCCCCACATCTCTTTGATCGATTAGTGTTATGACAACGGGGGGTGGGGTGGGGCTCGCGGTCACCGATGAGGCCTCCGTGTGCGTGGGACCTGCAACCAGGCACCAGGCTCCCCTCTCCTGGCCCTGCCTTGTCATGGCTCCCCCTCCGACCGTCCCCGCCGTGGTGGCCGTGGTTTGGACCTCAGCATGTGTCCCTAGGACCCAGAGCTGCTCACGTGTTTCTCTGCTCCTGGTTTTACCCTTTCTGTCATGTTCTTTACCAGGTGGCCCTCAGAGGGTTTTGGAAAATGCACATCTCCTGTCCGTGCTCTGCCCGAAGCGCTCGTCTCCCTGGGTACCTCTGGAGGCTGTCCCAGCTCCGCGGTGTACCTCAAGAGGGTGCTGTCGGGCTGCCCTCCTGCCGCCGTGGGCACACCCCGTGCTCCACACCCGCCGGGCTGCCTGCCGTCCCCGCCGCCTCTTGCAGCGGGCACCCCGTGTGCTTTCAGAAGGCTGCGCCCGGCCGGTGTCATGTTTTCCCCCCATTTCAGGACCTGAAGAGCTTCTTCTACCCTTTTCAGACCCTCTCCTGCCCTCGCCCTCTGTGCAGTATGTTTTGAAAACCCCAGACAGAGATAATCACCCCTCTCTACAGTCCTTTCTCTGCCTCCAACATCCTGTTGCCTCCATACACATCATTTTGGACATAATTACCTGTTTACAGTGGAGTTGTGTCTCGTATAGAGTTTGGTTCTAAAGTCACCTAGGAGGTGAAAATTGCTTGTAATCAAAATGACTCCTAAGATTCCACTCAATTGCCTTTAAAAAGCTAGGCCGCCTCCCCCAGCCCCTCTGGCCTGATTGGTCGCGGCTTTGCGAGGACCCGCGAGGACTTTTTCTCGTGGGTGTGGACGGAGTCTTCGCTGGCCCCTTGGACGGCAGCGCTCGGCTGCTGTGCCCCCTCGGGAAATCTGGGCTCCTGCCTTCTCTCCAGGGGGCTCGCTGGCAGGCTTTGACCAGCCCAGGGTGGTCTGGACCGTGCTCTGTGCTCCGTGGCCTTCACGTTCCGTGGCCTACACTCACTGAGCACTGTGGTGGCTGGAGTCCCCCCCCCCCAGGCTGCCCCCTCCCGCGAGTGGGCTAAGCAAGCACATGACGCGGACCCACGTTTGTGCTTTGTCTCCCCGCTAGATTGCACGTCCCCCGAGAGCAGAAATGATGTGTTCCTCATCCTCCGTGGTGCCCTAACAAGCCACTGGGGACACTGCATCTTCCCCGATTGTCTTCCTCTGCAGGCCCGCAGAAGGGAGGAACCCTCGTGTTATTAATTAATACGCCTGAGACAGAACCGCATTCCTGCCCGCTGAGCTTCTGCAGAGCTGTGAGTGATGGTGACTCCGAAGGGGCAGTATTTCTCTCCTGCTCTGTCCCCTCTTGCTTTATGGCTGTGTTATACTGCTCTGTGCGGTTGTTATTAGGATGCACTCTCTTTATTACCCCAAAGTCTAACCTTTCAAAGTCTGCACGGTGCTTGCGGATTAAACGATAAATTTCACCGTAATCATCTCATTTAATTTCCTTATAAACCAGCACTTTCTGATACATGCTTATTGACATAGGCTGTAAATATGCTTTCGATTCTTCTTCAACCCCACTGCTTGAGCTCTCAGAGATTGACCCTGAACCCAGGGAGGAAAGGGGGGGGCAGTTTGCCGGACTGTTGGTAACTGGAGGGTTTGCTCCCAAGGCGAGGACAGGGACACCCTCGCCCCACCTCTGCCCAGCGCCCAATTTCTGCCCAAACAGATGGCTTCCCCTCTTCAGATTTGTGAACCAGGAGGTGTGGTGTGTAGATTTGCATTAAACATTTGGAGATGCAAGGGAAGGAGTGTTGTAAATAGACACTAAGAACCTCAATCTATACTCAGCCTGAAGCTTTATTTCTGACTATACGGAACTTCCAATCTGAGCACCCGGCTGATGGAAAATCTGCTTCGGCAGGACCCTCCCCTCCCTCACGGTAGGTCTCTACCTTGGCTAATGTAGCCTTCAGGCCATAACACGCTGGCTGATTGGCTGAAGTTCGGAAGCATTTGTCTTTGGCGGTGAGAGAAGCAGTCAAGAAGAGGCAGCTCTTTTGTTCTCTGTTAAAGTCCTCGGGCAAAGCTGCTCTGAGAGGCATTTTGTCCCCCGGCAGAGCCACCCAGCGCTGACGCATATGCCCTCTTGTCTCAGAACACTGGGCCCCAGACTGAGAGTCCTCATTGGCTCCATTTGGGGTATAATGTGAGGCTCAAAGTCATTTTCCTGTAGAGCTTTAAAGATACTACATGCTGCCTTCCCCAAAGTCGTTGTGGATGAGAAACCCTTAGTCCTCACCTCCCCGCCACTCCTCCTCTTTCGCCTCTTTTCTTTACCCTCTCTCCTCCCTTTGCGCCCTGCTTGGTTGGTAATCTGTATTTTCTCTTTGGTGGCTTCAACAATGTTTTGTTTGCCTTTTTTGTTCACATTGCCTGATGCTGGGTCCAGGTGTGCACTTATTTTTTAATTACCCTGTTTATGAGTCAGGAAGCACCTTCAGCTTGGTGATTGGGGCCTTTTCAATTCTGGAAATGACTTAACCATTATCGCCTGCCGTATCCTCCTCATGCTTGCCATCTGGAGTTCATTAGACCTGTGCCATGTCACAATCACGTAAGTCCCCCGGTCCCCGGGGCGTATTTTACACCCTTTGCCTCTCTGTGCTCGTTCTAGACGATTTCCTCATGTTGATCTTCCAGTCCGAGGATTCTCTTTCCAGCTGCTTTGATCTACTGTTGGAGTGATTAATTGACTTTTCCCTTTCAATGATGATATATTTCCTTCCAAGAAATTCTGTGTGGCTGTATTTTCAAACCTGCTTGTTCTTTTCAGAATCGCATTCTTTCCCATGTGATTTCTGGTCCTAGTTCATCTCCTCTGTTGTTTTAAGCATAATAGTTTTATGGTTTCACTTTTAGGTGAAATATTTTAGGTCCTTGGGTTGCTGTTTCTGGTTATTCTCTGGCTTTTTAAAGAGGGTTATGCATTCCTGCTGTGTCGTGTAATGTACAATGTTTCCCTGAAAGAGGAGATACTTCTTGCCCTACTGACACCAACTGAGGGATCGCTTGGCTAAATGTATGTGAGCAAAATTGTCACATTTTAGTAGCAAGCTTAGGGACCACTGTATCCATGGACAACCACGTGATTGAACCATCGTCTGGTTTCCCTCTTCCATGAGAACACATCCCAGAAAGGGCTGTTCATGAAGACTGGAGTTTAGAATGGAGGGGATGTAGGGAACAGAGCCAGAATCAACCCACAGCTGCAACTCCTGAGAAATGATGGGAGAGAGGCGAGTTATTTCTCGAGGTCATGGGGCTTTGGGGTTGTTTGTTACACAGCATAACCTAGCATAACCTGGCTAAAACAGGTGCTAACTTTGCCTTTGTGGGGTCTGTTCACACTAGCTTCTGGTGGATTATTCATGGGTTTTGTAATTGTTTATCATGAATTTATCTTCACTGTGGGTTGTTTTATTTTTAACTGTGGGGTCTCATGGACTCCGGATGGTATATATGCCTCTGCTGAAAATGTTTTCTTTTTTTCCTTGGTTCTGCTGAGGTGCCGCAGATTTTCATCATTCTGGAATGTTTGCTCATTTGAGGATTTTTATTCCATATTGACCTTGTAAGTTCAGACCTTACATCTGTATATGGCCATGGCTTACATGTGTATTTTTCACGAGATCTTTGTTTCTGACTCGAGCTGGATGCAGACATGGCCTCCCTTGTGGGTTCTCGATATTGTGGGCATTTCTGTCCACTTCTCAGTGTGGATCAGCCCATCATGGGCCCTGCCCTATGCAGGGGTCTCAGTTTCCCTGTTCTCCCTCTGCCCTGTATGGGCATGAATGCCTTAGCCCCTAGTGGCTGGGACTTACATCCATTCAGGTGCCCTTGGAATGCACTGGCCTTAGCTACCTGGGTCCTTTTCTTTTAGTCTTGACTATATTTGCAAGCTTTACCCAGATTTTCTTTGTTTTGCAGTGGGGGAGCTGGGGAGTGACCTAGGTCAGCTCTTTCTGCTCATGTAGTCGCTTACCTGCTCCCCGAAGTTAAGTCCCACGATGGCAGGGACCACTCACCCCACACCCCACCGTCCATGGCGCCTAGAACAGTGCCTGGACATGGAGGCGTTCAGCAGGTATTTGTCAATTTATTGAATAAACGGGAATTTACTTTATTTATTTTTAAAGGGATTGTATTTATTTATTTGACAGAGAGAGAGAGAGAGAGAGAGAGAGAGAGAGAGAGCATAAGCAGGGGAGTGGCAGAGGGAGAGGGAGAAGCAGGGAGCTCTATCTATATGGGGCTCAATCCCAGGACCCTGGGATCATGGCCCAAGCTGAAGGCAGATGCTTAACCATTGAGCCACCCAGGTGTCCCAATAAATGAGAGTTTAAAAGCAGAATGTAGAAAAGGACGAACAGAGGGTGGCCAATGGCTGGTCTATGACCACCTTGCTCCTCAGTCCTTTCCGTCAGGCTGTCACAGAACGGTTTGTGTGGCAGTTGGGAGAGCACTGGGAAAGGCCATGAGGAACGAAGGGGATTTCCTTTTCTTCTTCACAGGGGCTAGCCTGGGACGTTCCTTCCTCTTGTTCCCATGGGAGCCAGAGCAAGTCTTAGCTTCTGGGGAATAGCTCCCATTGCCGTGGGTGAGAAGCACATAGATGGGCCATTATAGCCTCATTTATTAAGCACTTTAATGAGGGGAGAATGGGAGAGTTAGAGGATGGGGGGTGCACCCAGGAAGACTTCCTGGAGGAGGTGGTACCTTGACCTGAGTTGAGACAGAGTCTGGGTATTTTTCAGGTGGTTACAGACAGGAGAGGGAGGGGAAGGGCATCCTGATGGGGATGTGACACATAGCAGGGCTTGTGGGTGAGAACATGGGGTATGTTCTGGGAATCATCAGGCCGGGCAGAGTTTTCAGTTTCAGGCCACGCAGGTCTCCCTTTCCATGTGTAGATATTAATTTTCTCAGATTACTCTTATTCAACCTCCTTAAAAATGCAGATTCTCTTTTCAGAAGTAGTGCATTTGCTCAGCATCTAGCACGGAAAGAGAAGGAGTGACTTACTAGGCCGGGTTCAGGAGGAGAAGGTGGGTGGTTTCCAGATGTCCGTAGAACTTTCTGGGCTGGCTCTGACTCAGGCCACTCCCAGGAACATCAATACTGGGGGCTTCCGGGCACGCGGTCCTCAGGGCCGAAGGGTGAAGCTGGCTCTGGGCAGATATGGGATCCGTTTCAGCCTGACACCTGGGCGCTCCGTGGCCAAGGGTGGTGACGTCATCCCCCAACGAGGGCCTAGAAGGATCATCTCCTCTATGGGATTGTTTTAAATACCATGGAGCACATGGACAGCACTGCCCAAGCCCTAGTTCTTGTGTTATTCTCGATACATTAACATTTTAGCTATTTTGCTCAAACCTGCCCATGAGGCTCCAGGTAAGAGGCCATTGGCCGGGTCCTCTCTCTCTAGAGGCTCTCAAGGCACCACGGTGAGGAATGGGGAGGCTGCTTCCAGAGCCCGACGAGCTCCCGTCCCGGGGAGATGGCCCGCCCGCCATCCTGCAGGCTGGGAAGACATCGTGAGGACCATGAAGTCATTGAGCACACGCACAATTTATTAACTTTGACTTGTAAATTAAACACTCCATGGTACAATTGGAGATGAGCAAAGGGAAATGAGAATCTGCCTCTCCTTTTTCCAGCCTCGAATCAGAACCCCCGACAACTCTAAATAAAAGTTGAAAAAATTCAATTACTATGCAGATGGATTTTAGGTATGTCTCTTTTCTGTCATCTTGGTTCTAAATCCAGTGTGCGAAGCCTGGGATGCTGCAAGCAGGAGGGGCGGCCGGCGTGCGTGTGAGAGCAGCCGTCCTGGGCGCCCAGAGCTGCTCCGGGGGGGCAAGGTCAGAGGGAGACCCCGCCCTCCCAGGCCCCGCTCTGCATCTCAGAGCCTGGCATTTGGGGTGGGCCTCGCTCTGGAGATAGATTCATACCAAACACGCTTGCAGAAATGGCTGCTCCGTCTGTATCTCTGAGGCATCCAGACCCAGAGGGATACAACCCTCTTTGCTCGCCCTCCGCCATCCCCTCTGCAGGGGTGCCGGCCTGTGCTCTGACCCTGGGCGGCAGTCCACCACGGGGTTGAAAAAAAGAAAAATGAAGAAGATCCTCTCCTCCAGGAAGCCCTCCAGGTCTTCCAATTGGGATTCAGACAGAGCCTCCCCCTTCTCTTCCTTGCTTTGTTCTGGGGCCTGCCTCATCTTGTCTTGTCCCTAGCGGGCCTTCTGCTTTTCTCCACCAGCCTTCTGCAGTTCTCAGACCAGCTGGGCAAGGGGTAGAGGTGCTACCAGCCGAGGACCCTGTCTGAACTGGGAAGGGGTGAGTTTCTGATCAGATGTGGGCCTGAGCTTCTCAAGGACTGGGGCTTCTTAGTTACCCAAAGTGATGGAAACGTGTGATTTGGGGTGTTGCTATGGGGGCAGAGCCTCCTTAGCTCTTATTAGGAAGGGCGACACACCCTGCAAGGAGCTCAGACCCCTCAGTGAGGCCAACCAGCACCGCGGGCTGTGGGGTTCTGGGAGACGGCTTGGTGGCCGTCACTGTCCCCCTACGAGAGGGCAGTCCTCTGCATGGCTACATGAGCTTGTGCGACTCTAAGCAGAGGAGGCTGCAGTCCGAGTCCTGGCTGAGGCCCCTCCCTCCCCCTGCGTTGACCCCCTGCAGGTCACCTCCAAGGCTCACGGATGGCCTGGGCCTGGTGCTCTTCGCACGCTGTGCCGGATGCACCATTTCTCGATTCCTGAGCGCATGCAGATCTCAGAAGTGCACGTAAGCAGCAAGATTACCTGGGACTGGGGTGCATGATTCTCGGGGTGTGAATAAAGTGTGCCGGGCGGACAGGAAAGGACACATCCGTGAAGGTGAATGACACGCCATTCTGGGGGAGAGGTGGTCGCAGAGGAAGCACACAGAGTCTAATGGGAAACTGTGAGCCCGACGGTGCTGGCTGGAGAGAACCAGCTTCCTCATCACCTCCCCTCCACAGCCCTGCCTCACTCATCCCACAAAAACCCAGGCATAGTTCCAGTCCGTCTCTTTCCCTTTATTACTGTACAGTTCACAGAGGGTCCCACATGCGTCCCTGGCCATCATGTCCCTGCCCTGGGGTGCCAGGCCTTGCCAGTGTCCTTGAGGCTCAGCCTGGCTGCAAGCAGGTGTGGGGCTGAGGTCTGGGGACAGGCTCACCCACGGGTGACGGCATGGCGAGTCCATCTTGAACATTGCGGAGGGCTTCGTGATCCTGCAGGATGCTTATGGCTCTCCTGCCTTCCCGCCACCTTCCCAGGCCAGCTCTGGCCCCGTGAGCTCTCCGACCCTGGTCTCCTGGGTTCTCTCCAGGGGCCCTGGGAAGTGCCTCGAGGACCTCGAGGGTGCACGAGATGATGTGTGAGAATGCACGGTCCTGTGCACGGCACGGGGAGGGCTTGGTAATGCATAGCTCTGGGGCTTCAGGCTCTTCTTCCTAGTCTTGTTTTCACTCTGGGTCCCGTCCATCCGCGGTCTGAGAGGGGAGCCCCATCCGTGGAGCAGCTCCCGGCCACCTTCTCACCACCCACGTTCTTCAGCCCAAGCACTCTCTGCTGGGAGGGTGCTCCTGGACCTCCTCAAGTTCCCTGGAAGGTGAGCTCAACCGAGGGGTGGCCTTCTGGGTTGGTGCAGACCTTCAACAGGGCAGGTGCAACCGATCGACCACATGCTTGAATCAGACCCATGACATGGGCTCTTAGAGGCTCCGCGCTCCCGTGTTCCTGCGGCAAAGGGAGCATGTGCCCAAGCCCCACCCCGCAGGGACCCGCCGTGGGGTTGGCGCCAGGGCTGATGCTCACGCGGCCTGAGCCGGGGGGAGGGCAGGGCTGGAGCTGGCGGGCGCCGCTCAGAAGAGCCGGGCACTGCGGGTTCTGGAATTCAGGTCATATGGTACCACGTGAGTAGCTTGAAACTGACCCTGATGGGAGCTCAGGCCCCACGGTCATGCTGAAGACGGGAACATTACGCTCCCCACAGCACACTGTGGCCGGGGACTGGTGGCCAGCTTCCAGCACCTTCCTTCTTCCCCCCTGGTTTTGGGTAGCGCCCCTTCCTGATGGCCTCATAAATCAACCTGTCACTCTTCTACCTGGAGAAGCTAGCATCTCCTGCCACGCCCTGTCCCCGCCCACCTTGCTGTCAGGGGCCTTTCCAGGAAACCCGGGCTGGAGGCAGAAGGCGGGTCCCAGGCTCAGCTCCTCAGTGAGCTCTTCGTCCCAGTGAGCGGGCTGCTCAGGGTGCTGGGCGAAGCTTTCGGGGAAAAGGGACTTCATGGAACGCACTGTCTCGTGTCCAGGCAGGACGGTCTGTGGGGCGGGGAGCAGGCCTGCGTGTGCGTCTGCTTGTCGGCCACGGACCTGCTGTGGACGGGTCGGGCCCCCACCTGGCAGAGCCCGCGAGGCCCCCAGAGCTGCCCTCGGAGCCCTGGCCCTCTCCACCCTACACTCGGGGTCATCTCCTCCTTGCACGGCTGCCGTGGCGGTGCCCGACTCCTCCAGCGGAAACGACCTGTGGTCTGAAGCAGGCTTGCTTTGCTCTTCACGTGAACGTGTCTGAGCCGTGTTGTCTGTGGTGCACTGAGTGTGCTCATCCTCACGGGGAGTGTGTGTGATACTCGTACAGGTGTGTGTGTGATCACTACCCTGAGTGTGCTCATCCTCACGGGGAGTGTGTGTGATACTCGTATAGGTGTGTGTGATCACCACCACTGTGTGTCATCATCCTCATGGGGGAGTGTGTGTGATACTCGTA
>PITA01021185.1:0-19544 GCA_004023965.1 Spilogale gracilis | reverse complement strand
CTGGGTCCCTGCACACCTGTCCTCGTTCAGATGGCTGGCTGTGGGCTCTGGAGAAGCAGGTGGTGGCTGGGCTCTTCTCTCCTGCCTCTGTGCTGTGTGTCCCTGCGCCCCGGGCCAGGGTCTCTGGGCTCAGGCAGCTATTTCATGAAGGGACAAAGCGGCCTGGGTGGGTGGTGAGAAACAGCCAACGAGCTTGCTTGGACCAGCAGTTGAAGACAGACGTGGCTCGCTGGCCTTGCTGGGACACGATGGGGACAAAATCCCGCTCAGAGTCTCCCTAGCGAGGTGAGCATCAGCAGGCCAGCCAGGGTCTTGGAGTTTGGGGCCACCATTTCTAAAACTGGCCAAGTTCAGGAAACCCTCTCTTCTTAGGGCTGTGGGTGGACGAGATGAAGGGACCCATGCCGTCGCACACATCTTCGATCCATGGGGCCCATAGGAACTCAGCACTGCTGCATTGAACAGAATCTGGGGCCTGGGGAGACCATCCGTACCTTGACTTTGTTAGAATTGCTGTTTCCCAAATTCACCCAGGCCCCAGCCCTCCTCGCCCGACCTGGTGGGCTGCCCCTGGTCCTGCAGACACGGTGGGGGCGGGGGTGCACACTCAGGCCCCCCCCCCCCCCGGTGCCAGGATGTCCCCGGGAGGGCAGCTGCAACCTTGGTAACGCGCTCTGCCAACAATCTTGGCAGCTCCTGAAGACTCGGAGGCCAGGCTCTCATTTCAAGGATGAAAAATGCCTCTGCAGCTTATCAAAGGGCCCAGCAGACCCCTGCCGTGGGAGCCTGATGTTCAAAGGGAAGAAAGATGCTTCCTGAGAATGCCAGCCGCACCGACTAGTTTAAAAACCCACCGCTTCTGAGCTGTGCTTCTCAATCAGCACAGATCGTGGGCACGGGGCAAAGAAAATAATCAATTTCAGCCGGCAGGGGCGGCCAGCGGGAGAGCCGGTCGCGCTCCATTTATTTATTTCTTTACTTATTTGTTTGGAAAGGAGGTCCTGCAATGCAACGCGAAGTCCACGGCCTGCGGGCTCCCGCCCCGGCCGTGGAGACCGACAACACACTGTGTTCTTTCCTCCTGGTGCCCGGAACGGATGCCACCCCCACTCCTCCCCCGGCTGTGGGCAGCCGGCCAGGGCCCTGGGAGGAGCTGGGCGCCCCGAGGGAACAAGGAGCTGTGGGCTCTGGATATGTGCGCGGGGGAATAGGGGTGAGGACAGGGAAGGCTGCCAGTGCCCCAGCCACACCGAGTCTCCCTGCTGGGGCCTCCTGAGTCACTGTCAGCCTGGAGGGGCTGCACCCCCCAGCTCCCGTGCCCACCTCTGCTGCCGTGGATTCTAGCTTCCCAGGCTCCCCAGAATCTATGCTTCCCTCAGTGTCTGGTTATTTGCCTCCTCCTTGGTGACACCTTCTCTGAAACCTTCCCTATGCACCTGCACACTCTAGCCGAAATTAGCTCGTCTTGCTCTGGGTCTCCCAGCATGCTCTGGACCTCTCTTGCAGCCTTTATCTACTGAGCTTCCAGCCCAGGGACCCCGTCCTGTCCCCACCTACATTTCCCAGTTGCCCTTCATTAAAAAGGAAATCTTTGTTGGCTTTTCCACGAACCCTCATGGACCCGCCTGCATGCTGCCCTCACACCACCACGCAGTGAGGACGAAGGAAAAGCCGGGTGCACTGCGGCCCGAGGAACCTGCCGCTCCCCGCGGTGCCTCACTGCCAGCTCCGTTGCCGCAGACCGCCACGGAGCATTAGAGTGGCAAGGTCCGGTCCCCAGGGGGAGGCGACACCCCAAATGTGGGGACTCAGCCCTCCCGACCAGGCTCTGTAGCAGGAGTGCCATGGGGCCAGGGGCGCCTCCCCTTTCTTGGGTGCTGGCCTCGGTCCCTGTGCTTGGAAGGGGGTGAATGCAGAGGTGTGTGCAATGCTCTTGTGTGAGTGAGCTCATCTAGATCTACATGGTGCTTTGGCCTGGAGCCAGGATGCATGGGTTCGAATCCCAGCTGTGTGGCCTCAGGCAGGTGTCTTGACTCCTCTGGGCCTGGAGTGCACCTCTAGCCACAGGTGGGAACGGTCCTTGCTCACAGGACTGCTGTGGCCCTGACTACTTTAGCAAGCAGAACACGCTGAAGCCCGGACTCCAGCTGTCCCCACACCTTCCCACCCAGCTTGGTGGCTTCTCCACCTCATCGTGGCCACAACAGAGTTCCCAACTTTCTCCCACACCCCGGCCTGCTCCTTGGCTCTCTCCTTTCCTTAGAACTGGTCATCCTCTGCCCGGGCTCCCCTGCAAACTCTTATGTCTTCTTCCCCTCTGGCTGTCCGTCTGTCCGTCTGTCTGCCCTGGAGTCGTGTGACCCACAGGCCATGGCACAGGGCAGTCAGTGGCTCCCGTCCTCCTCTTGTCTTGCATCCAGCCTCCTCCCTCTCCCGAGTGCCCTGCACTCCTGCCCAGGAGTCCCGGCTGTCCACACGTCAGATGGCACTGCCATCCCAGGACCCTGCCAGTGGCTCGACCATGAACAGGCAGCGGTGCTTTTCTGTTGTTACCGGCCGCCATGCGACACATTACCCCACAGTTCAGTGGCTTCAGACCACGGAGACCCACTTGTGGCTTCTGACGGTCAGGATGCCAGGAGAGGCTGAACTGATGACTCCGGCTGGCTTCCCCATGCACTGGCTGCTGGGCTGTGGACTGCGGCGGCGTCTCCACCAACTGACCCAGCAGGAGGCTCTTCTTTGGGGAGACCCTTCTCTGGGGTGTTGGCCTGAGTCCTCGACGTCTCACCAGCTGCTGGGCGGGCCTCTCCCTGGGGCCACCCCAGGAGCCTGGAGACATGGCAGCTGGCTTCCCAGAGACAGAGATGGGGAGACACATGCAGAGAGAGACAGAGGGGGAGAGATGGAGCGACGGGGAGAGAGATTCTGCTTGTCTCTTGGACAGCCTTCCCTGACCATCTGCCTGGAGGCCCCCACACACTCCTCCTCTCCCCGTGGCCTCCATGGGCCAGGTGGAGGGGACTGTCCACCCAGCATGTTGGACCCCGGCCATCGAATGGTGCCAGCCCCTTCTCTCTCTCATGTTGGCTTTGGGATGGCTTTTCATTCTGGAAGATGTGTGCACCACCCGAGGAAGACGCGGAGCCCCGTGGCCCATCTTGACACACAGTAGGTGCTCTGTACACGCGAGTCCCCTGCCAGCCGGGCTGCCGTCCGGGGGGCCTCGAGTGGGGGAGAAGCCATCCTCCAGGCGAAGACACTGGCGGCTCAGGGGCCGAGGTGAGCGGTCCTGTCCTCGCCTCTCCATGCCGGCTTTGCCATTGGAGTATAAGATACGGGAAGATAATTTGAATTTATAAATCCAATTCCAGTGGGGTTATTGATGTGCAAAGAAAAGAATACATAAATGTGTGGCAAGGTGTACACTCGATTAGCTCCTTGATTATTTATTTATCCCTAAGAAGTGCTTACCAGAGGATGACAAACATTTGTTTTAGAGATGGAGCCCAGAGGACTGACCCTGCCGAGAGAAATCGGATTATTAGTGCTCCGACAATTGAGTTTACACAAACTTTTACTTCCAGTTATTAAGAAAAGCAGTGAATTTATATTTGGGTGGCGCCACGGTGCTGAGGCACGGTCCCCTAGTCCGGGGGCCCCGCACTCAGTGGCATCACCTCCCCTCCCCCCTGCAGCCTGGGGGGTGGACACCATCTCACTGCCGCCTGTTCCTGGAGGGCCGGCCTCCTGCTAGGGCCAGCGGCGCCCACCCCATGTGAGCCGCGAGGTGGAGATACAACCCCCTCCCTAGAAGTCATGGTGCCCGCAGCGGGGCAGACGGCCCACCACCAGGAAGTCGAGGACATGAGGACCAAGGTGTCGCGCACCGTGAGTCGGCCCCCGTATGCCTCCTACCACCTGCTCCACGGAGGGCCTCTGGCCACCCCTTCCCCAGACCGAAGACCTTATTTCCCACCACTCAGTTCTTGATCTCTGCCTCAGAGCTGTTTGCTTCTCCTCCGATTCACGGACTTCAGGCTCATCTCAGACGCCAGGCCTCCGGGCAGGGTCCCTCAGCCTCTGCCGACCCAGTCGCCCCCCAAGTACTCACCATGGCCAGGGAGGTCGGGCGCCCCGTCTCCATCCTGTGTCCCCACGGGGGTCGGGCACTCCGTCTCTACCCTGTGTCCCCATGAATCCCCTTTAGCAGCACTGTTGTGTCTCCCCTGCTCATTTCTGGGCGCAAGGAGGGCAGCCTGCCTTTGTCCCCAGGGGCAGGCAGGGGGTGCAGGCCAGCGGAGACCCTCAGGCACTTTGCAGTGACTGGAGGCTCAAGGAGGCCTGCCCAGGGCCCTAGGTGGGTAGCCTGTGAGGTCTGCCCCATGTCGACCCCAGAATGAATGGAAAGTGGGTTGAGAGTCTCATGGATACCCACATGCACTGGGGTGGGGAGCTCACGGTTTGGAAAGAAGAGTTTCTTGGGTGTTCAGACCTATCTCTGAGCTTAAGTCATAGCAGGAGTAAGGGCAGTAGAGGGGAATTCTGTGTACAAGACCCTAAGGACCCTGTTCTGAGATTTTACCATTCCTCAGTCACTTCATTAATCGGCTGAGCGTTTGTGATCAGCCAGTGTCCTGCTGAGGTCTGCAGGAGAGGCCTGGATTTGGGGGAAGGGGCTGCTGGCCCCCAGTCCTCTCCCACCAGTTCCTGTTCCCGATTGGAGCCGACCCACTCTGCTTCCGGAGGCCTGTGTGTCCCTCTGCCCAAGCTCATCTCAGCTCTGTTTTCCCCACCTTGTAAAATTTGTCATTTGCTTTTAAATGTTATTTATAGTGTTTTTGCAAGAATAAAATTTTTTATTTTTAGGTAGTAAAAGGGTAAAATGTATCAATCTTCCCCTCCAAGGTACTTTCCTTGGATGTCGTGCGTGGGCGGGGCCTCCTACTTGAGGCCAGAGAAACACGCCTCTGTGTTTCCTCCCAGCATGGGCTGGTTAGTGCCCTCCACCCCCTCCCATAGTCCACTGAATATTTAATGGGCAGATGGGGTGAGGGAGGAGTCAGGCCCCTGATGTCACGCAGCCCCTCTATGGCTCTGTCTGCTGCCATGTCACGGGTTCTAGGGTCCTAGTCCCGTGCGTCAATGCGTCTGCTTGCAGCCTCCCAGCCTACTCATTGTATTCTTGTCGTCGTCTCCAAGTGCTATAACTGGTACACTTTATAGGACCTCTCTCTCTCTCTCTCTCTCTCTCTCTCTCAGAGAAGGAATAGAGAATAAACTGTAGGACCAACACCCATGACCCTGTCAGCTGGAACGAATAAATGGGGACATTAGCAAGCGTCCCTCAGATATCATTCTCTGGGAAGACAGACCCCTCTCCTGGGCAGCCCTCTCCGCTTCTTGCTAGACTCTCTCGCTATCATGAAGTTTGTGTTTCACAACTGACCTTCTGTGTTTTTGTCACTGGCGTATGCAGGGGTGGCAATCATAATGTCGTTTTGAGTTTTTAAGATGTAGATATGTCATCATATTTCATTTGCTTTTTAAATGTTTTTATTCCACGATCTTAAATTCGTGGTAACTGCTCATTGCGTCTCATTACACAGTGACATCCAATGCATTTTATTGATTTCATCGTGATCAAAATTTAGGATGTTTTTAATTTTCCAGCCGAGCAAGGCCACGGTGGACATCTGCGTGGTGTGGCCGGTGGGAAAGGACAGAGATCCCGTGGTGGCACAGCATCCTCCGAGGGCCAGACGTGCTCCCTTCCCAGGTGGCACCGAGGGATCGCTGTCCTCGTTGTCCCAGTCTACACGCACAGGAAGTCATTCATTTACCTCCTCGCCAAATCTTGGTGTCGCTGCAATCAGGGGTGTTTACGTGCTGGTCAGCACGATTTAATTTTCATTTCCCCGGTCTCTAGAGGAGCGGCCCTCTCCTGGGGCTTCATCCTCAGTGAGTGCCCCTTTCTGCTCTGTGTTGTTGCCACTGGCAGCGTTCCCCTCTTCTTATTGATCTGTAGAAGATTTTTACATATTCTGGATACCCGTCTTGTACTGGTCTCAATGAAAACTTGTTTTCCTAAATTGTTGTTTTATATTCTTGCTAGAAATGTGATATTCATAAACCATCTGCTGCCTTGTGTGCCTATCTCGAAGGTTTATTTTCAGGTTGACTCTGAGATGGATGGCTCGTTCGTTTTAACTGCTTTGGGGCTCCATCTGGTACCTAAGCCGCGATTTACTGACTCATTTTGGTGAACTTTTAATCGGGGTCACTTTAACCAGTTGATGCATGGGTTGGAGCCTGTGGGCAGCTGTTTTGTGTATTTGTGTGGAGGAGAAGGTTATGTGTTGTCTTCGCCTCTGGTGGCTTGGTCTACAAAGTGATAGGTGTTCGTTGATCATTCCTACTTTGCTTTCTGTTTGTGAATTGACTTCATTACCTCCTTTATTTCCTTTCTTCCATGTTGTGGGTTTGCTCTGCCTTCCTCAGCTTCTGCACTGGAGCCCTTGGGCCCTGCGTCCTCGACCCTGCTCATCTGCTGTAGCCCGTGCTCCCCTCATCACCCCGCACGCCTTGCTCTCCCCCGACGTAGGAATGCACATAATTTGGACTCGTTCCTTACCTTTGCTCTCCACTGGTTCCTTGCCTTTGAGCTCACCAGTTTTCACTGTTTCCTTCCTTCTTCCTTCCTGGGCTCAGCTCTTGTCCTCTAGCCCCTGCAGGAGAACACTCTTTGAGGGGCTTCTGTCCTCTCCTATTTGTGGCAGCCTTAAGCACCATTGTTTCTCTGTGGTCACTATTCAGGGCCTCCTGTTCAGAGCCCTGATGCCGTGTCCTGAGCACACGTCCTGAGGCCTCCCAGGCCCTTGGCAGTTCTGGTGAGTGACCGCATAGTGGGGCCAGAGGTCTCACCCACACCCGAGACCACGGTCTCGCAAGTGCTGGTGATGATGAGGATAGTTCCTCACTTAAACAAACCTTTGAAGTGCTTTAATTTTCTTTTTATGGCTGCAAAATAGACAGGACACAAAATTTACCTTTTCTGCCATTTTTAAGTGTACGATCCATTAACTACTTTTACAGTGCTTGCCTCCGTCACCATGCTCTCGTTGCAGATTCCCTCCTTCCCGAGGGAAGCTCTATCCCCCTGGGAGCCTCCGTTGACTGTGATGGCCCAGCCCTGGTTCCAGGAAGGGCCTTCGATGTTATCATTGCTTCCGCTTCCCAGCAGAGGAGTGAGAGCCCCAGGGGACAGTGGATGGGGACAGTGGCACAGCGTGCCGCTGGACCCCTGATAGGATGACCCCTCTGTGGCCTCAGGGACTTGGTCGGGTCATTCATCTTGTACCCTGGTTTCTAGAACAGTCCTGATGCCCCACAGAGGCCTGTGGACTGGCTGAATGGCTGACCTCTGAGCCCCTTCTGAGCTCTGCTCCAGAACCTTCTACTCAACCCTGCTTTCCCTGGGGAATCTTTGCTGTAGGGGCTCCTCCCTGACTGCCCCACACAGAGAGCTCTGCCATGAACATGGCTGAGCCTCGCGAACCCTCTCTGTCCCTCGAGAGGCTCCTGGCCAGGCTGCCCAGTTGAGTGCCCGATGAAGGGCTAGGCTGCCTTCTGCCTCCCTGGGGCCTGCCTATTTGTAAGTTCTGGATGCCATGCCTTGCCGGTCCCTGGAGACAGGCCTTCATTTACACAGGGAGACTCTCGATGCTCCCCTGGGGTAACTGTTTATTTAAATCAACTCAATAAACTTGGAAGAGGTGACAGACTCTGGTCAAACTTACATTCTGTGCCCACCACCCTGGAGAGGCAAGAGAGACGCTGCGGTTTCCATGGTAACCAACAGGCGCCGTCATGTTTATGAAATGCCAGGACGAGCAGAAACGGGGGCATAGCCAGGCAGCCTCGGCGGGAGCCCCCAAGGATTGCACTCCAAGGCTCTTTCTGTTCCAGCGGCCTCCCCATCCGTCAAAACAAGGACCTTCCAGCCAGACGGCTCGAGGCTGTGCCGCTTCCCCAGAGCTTTCTGCTTGCAGAGATCTTGTTCTGCAAGCTGAGAGGAGCTGGGATTTTTCATTCTGCCGAGGGGTTCCGCTTTCCCGGAGGCCTGAAATTTGGGACCATGGAAACCAGGGAAAAGCCGAGGGTCACTGATACGCCCCCACCCCTGCCCCAGCCCCCAACTGGCCCTGAGCTCCAGCCCCCAATGCCAAGTCTCACCTGCAGTGTGGACTGCAGTCTCTGAGATCAAGTCTACACAAGGCTCCTGCTGTGCATTTCGGTTAGTTTGGCCTCTCCCTCCCGCAGCGCGTCTCCCATCCAGGCGTTCCTGCGTGCCTCACCTGCTCTTCCCCGTCGGTCCTCACCTTGTCCCCCAAGGCCCCGGTAGCCCTTCCCCGTCCAGTGCATTCTGACTTGATGCCCTTTTCCCTTTCCTCAAAAACACCAAGACTATTCCCAGCCGAGGGCCAATGCCTTCCCGTTCCCGTGTGCTCAGGAAGTTCTTGCCGTGGAGCTTCTAAGGCACTCAGGTGCCATTCCATCCTGACCATCCCTCCACGCCAGCGCCCTGCCCCAGCCCTGTCTCCCGCAGGCTCTAGAACTGAGCGCGTGTGCACCTGCTGAGCCTGGGGAACGCCTGAGGTCTGCAGGGGGCTGTGTGGCAGCAAAAACACCCTCCCGACCCCCCATGCTCGTTTTGAAGAAAGAGAAGGTGAAGACGCGACTCAATAATTTTTCTTATTGGTTCCCTATTGAAATGATGATTTTTTGGATCAGTTGGGTTTAATGACTATATTATTCGAATTAACTCACCGGGCGGCTTGTTGGGGCCGCGCTGGCTGACCCTGCCCCGAGCCGAGGGCAGACAGCACGGAGCTCTTGTGACTAAGAGTAACTGGTCCGTTTTTCAACAAAACACACAAAGACACCCTAGTCCTTGGTGAGCAGCGTGGGGGGCCCTGCAGGGGAAGGCGAGCCCTCCTGCCGCCCACAGCACCTGCTGCAGCCGGACGCTGCCCCCCTATTTAGGGTGGCCCCTCCCACCCCTCCTGTGCCCTCCCTGCTCTGTGCTGCTCTCTCCTCCTGCCCCTGCGTGTCCCACTCTCCCCTCCCCTGCCGGCCCCCTTCCTCTCCCTCTGAGCCGGGGCCCTGGCTGCAGCTGCCGTCCCATGGAGGGAAGAGGCCCCACCGAGGCCCGTGGATGTTGGGTTTCCTTTGATGGGGTTCAGGACTCTCGAGAACACGGCCTCCTGGAATACTGGCTATTTTAAGATGCAGGAATTTGAGAAAGGAGCAGAAGCAGGAAGGCCACTCCGACCTCCCGTCCCTGGCATCGTCCACTGGAACAAAGCATGGAACCCTCGTGTGAGGGGCCTCCCCCCGCCCGGACCTGGGGCAGCGCTGGCAGGTCTGCATGCCGACAAGCCCCGGGACGCACAAGCCCTGCTGCCTCCCGCCGTTCTCCACGCCGACCCCAGGCCCCTTGACCTGCCAGGTCTAAAACCAGCCACGGATACACACGGCTGGAGGTGTCTTTGGGTCTGCGTTTCCTTACGAAGGCTCCCGTGCCGCATCAACCTTATATTAAGGAAACGTGGTGCTTTTTCCTGTTCGTCTGCCCGTGTAATTTCTGGAGCCACCCAGGGACCCACGAGGGTCCAGGAAAAGCATTTCCTCCTGGACGTCTTATGCCTGTCTTCCCCTCGAGTCATCCTGAGGAGGTGTGACCAGCGGCGTGTTCTCCCCTGGGAGGACGGCTGACACTGTGCCAGGTGCAGACCCCCAGCAGCAGCAGAGGTCGGGGCAAGGTGCATGAACGGATGACCAGGTGGGGCCTCTGTGGGGCGAGGCCTTGGGGACCCCCATGATGCATGGCTGTCTCCCACCTGCTCTCTGCCCGGCTCGGGGCCCGGGGGCCCCTTCCCACCAACATTCGAGCTGGAATTTCGTGCACTGACCACACAGCGCGACCAAGCAGACTACCACCCCGCCCCCGACAGAGCTGGGCCTCCCTCCCATCCTGAGCGCCCTCTCTGGGCTCTGGGTCGTGCGACAGGTCCTGCTCACCCACACGGGGTCCCAGCGACCCTGTCACGTCAGGGCAGGCCTCTCAGTGCTTCCCTGTCTGCTGGTGGCCTGGCTATGCCTACGATGACGGTCATGGAGGACTCTGGGGGCCATCAGTGGGGTGGGGCAGGAGGCCGCCACTGCAAGGCAGTACTTACTTCCCAGACCCCGTGTGTCCGACCCCTGTGTAAATGCTCAGAAGCCTCAAGAAGGAGCCAAGTGCAGGCCCGTCCCCTGAGGACTTGAGGAGCCCCCTGCCGTGCTTGGGGACAGCCCTGGTGTGAGCTCCCCAAATTGCCCTGTCTGTGCCCCACCCGGGCCTCAGCTTCCCTCAGGTGAGGTGCCCAGGGAGGTGAGCAGCTGGCGTTTCCTAAGTTCCTCTGTTCTCCAACAAGGCATTACTGACCGCGGAACCGAGACGGGACCTGACTGCCAGCTCAGCGTCTCCCCGCCCCCGCACAGTGAGCCCTGGGGCTGGGGACTCTTGTCCTTTACGGATGGGAGGGGAGGCCCAAGAGGTGCAGGGCCTGCCCAAGGTCACACAGCCACTTAAGGCTGGGCAGGCCCGCCCCCGCGCCCCCGGCCGCCTCCTCGGCCCTACCCTTATCGGCTGCCCGGCAGATGAGCCCGGGGCTCTGGCGCCACTATCACACTGGGCGGGCGTCTGACCCTGGAGCACAGCCTCTTCTCCCTGTGACTCCACCAGACTCCTTTATTCCTCCTGAGCTGTGACCCAGAAAAACCCCATTTGCGCAGAGCTTGCTGCCTGCCGGGAATTCAGGAGCAGTCATCGCCCCCTTCGGATGCCTCGCAGCTTTGCGGGGGGAGGGGGGGGGAGTGGAGCCGGCCGGAACCCGGGCCCAACTGGCCGCAGGTGCAGCAGCTCAGGGCACCAGGCCCTTGGCACCCCAGACTCCCCGAGGCTCAGGACCCTGCTGAGAGGCAAGGTTTGCTTTCCTGCTCCCAATAAATAGGAGACGGAGCCTTTGGAAGAACAGTGCCCGGCTGCAGCTGCTTCCCCAGAGGAGGACGTGCAGCCTGGGGGCTGGGCAAGGCAGGGGCTCCACGGGGACCGTCAGGAACTCGAAGTACTGGGGGGTCAGCAGGGGCCAGCGGGGCCTCCACACTCACCTGTTAGAGGCCGCCGGGAAAATGGGTGTAAGCATACCCCAGCTTGAACCTGGGAGAAGCAGTTCCCTCAGGCATGGGGGGCCCGCAGAGTGGAGTGAAAACCCAAACTCCACGCCAGTCACCCCTCAAACTCAGCCCTGTGTTCTGGGAGTCTTGGCTCTTCTGCTCTGTGGCTTCTCCTGAGGTCCCAGCCGCCCCCGGGAAAGGGGGCTGCATCGGGCCGCTGTCGGCACGGCCACGGGGTGGGCAGGTTGTAGCCACGTAGGTGTGCGTGAGATCACAGGACGCCCCCGGTGCAAAGCAGGAAGAATTGCTTCTCTACTGACGAGAGGAAGAGAAAGCCATCCGTTAACCCCTTCCTCACAGTGAAGCCCCGTGACGGCCTGGGGGTCCGGGGAATGTTGCCGGGGAAGGGATTTTGGCGCTCCATCCCTGGGGCCTTTAGCAGCCAGAGGCTTTCAGACTGCCTTCCGCAGGGCCTGTTCACAGAGTAAACCCAACTATGTGTGGCGTGCAGGACACCCGAGAGAGGGTTTAGGTGAACCTCCCTCCCTCTCCAGGGGGTAGACCTGTGCACAAAAGCAGGTATTGACTGAGGAAGTCCCACAGACGGCGAGGGCCCACGGCCGGTGCAGGATCTGACCCCCTGCTGCACACCAGGCATCACTTCCCTCCCCACATGACTTCCCAGAATGTGGCCCCGTGGTGACAGAGCCCAGGATCCGAGGTCACACAGACCCGCCTCTGAATCCCACTCGCTTGCTGTGTAATCCTGGGTCCTTTAGGTCCTACACACCCTCTCTGAGCCTCAGCTTCCTTAGTTGCAACATGGAGAGAATCGTGCTTCCCTGGGGGTGAATGAGGAAGGAGTCTCAAGCATATCCCAGCTTGTGTCCTTATGAATGCAGATACAAAGCCTGGAGAGAGAGACTCTGTGGGGACTCAGAGAAAGAAAGGGCAGCAGGCAAGTGGGGGACGTTGACAAGAGTTTGGAGAAGGACCAAACTAGTAGCAAGGGTCCCATTTCACTTCCCTCTGCTGTTGGCCAGGCTGCCTTCACACGAGGCAGCACAGAGCATAGATTTGCACACGGATGTGGATGGGAAGTGCCTCGGTTTGGGGGTCTGCGGAACAGGAAGGGGGTGCTGGAGGTTGAGACATGGTGGGGGAGACCCACAGTTCTGCAGTCCTGTGAGAATGCCGCACACGGGGAGGACTGTTCCTGCCCCATGGAGAGGCGGTCCTGACAGCAATAGGTGAGCTCCTCATGCTTGTCCTCTCTGTCCTTGTCACGTGTGATGCAGACACAAGTGCGGGTGTGGCATGCATTCAGAGGACAGAGTGACAGCCTGGATTTCGGGTTGGAGGACAGCAGACGGGGCCCCAGAGAATGAGTGTGTCGGGGAGGTCATGAAGAGAACGGAAGTCAAGGCAGCTGCCCTACGAAGTGATGTATGAACTCTGGGGTCACCTCTAGGCTGTGCACATTGTTCTGACCTTCAAGGGCACAGCATGGACTTAGAGAATATACCACAGGATCCAGTGATGCCCAGGGCCCGGACTGGCCACCCACCGCCACGCACCAGGGGCCAAACTGAATGGCGCTACAGGGCTTCAAAACCAGGACTGACGTGGGGACTGCAACCACAGAAGGAACACCAAGACTCCGTTCTGAACATAACCAGCTTGGTGACCTGCTACACCAAGTATCCACACTACCCATGGGATGTGAACAAGACCTAGGGTCTCAGAACATGATATTCAAAATGTCTAAGATACGCCCCCAACCCACTGGTATGCAGAAAACCAGGGAAAAGTAAATGTGTAAGTTGAAAGCCAGTCCCTGGGTCCCAATGCCAAGATGGCGCAGACGTTGGCATAATTAGGAAAATAGTTGGAAAGCCATGCTTTAGGAAGTTGGGGCAAGCACTCTGCAAACAAAGGGAATGATAATTAAGGTCTTGACAGAGATATAGAGGGTAGAAAGAACTAAAGAACGCTGATGGGCTGGGAGACCACCACCAGAGATGACCGGTCCTGCGTCTCAGAGAGAACATGTTGACCCAAACTGAGTGAAACCTCATAGACCTATGGGCGCTTAGTAAAATGTCCAATGTCCACATCCTCAGAGTCCCAGAGAAAAAGGCTGACAGAATGCAGAGAAAAATTTTTGAAAAAATATTGGCTAAGAACTTCCCAAATTTTGGGAAAGACATAAAATTGCAGATTGAAGAACCTCAGAGAAGGTAAACTCAAAGGAATTGTTGACCAGGCAGATAATAATCAAATAGCTCAAAATTAAAGATGAAGAAAAGGAGGAGGAGGAGGAGGGAGCCAGAGCAAACGGCAACACAGTGTTTGAGGGAGCCCTGGTCCAAGCCACCACACTTAGCTCGGGACACGTGAGGCCAGAGGGATCAGACATCACATGTTTCAAGTACTGGAAGGAGAGAACCGGAGACCCAGAATCTCATATTCAGCAAAATACATCTTTCAAGAGAAGAGGAGAAAATGACAGATAAAGAAGTCCTAGGAGAATTTGTTGCTGACAGGCCTGTTCTCATAGAAGTGCCAGGGGAAGTTTTTTGGGAAAAAGTGGAAATTATACCAGAGAGAAATCTGGAACATTGGGGCTGAAGGAGGAACAAAGGGAATGATGGATATCTGGGCAAAAAGACTATTACCGTCGGGGGATTTTCAGTGCGTGTGGATGGGTGCCCTGCTGCGACTAGGGCCTCGAGGGTGGGAGAGACCCGGCGATGCTCACACGTATCTTCTGCTTCAAGTGCCAAGACGATAATTTTACACAGACAGCAACCACTAAAGATACAAGCAAAATAAAATTAGATAAAATTAAGTGAAATACTAAAAAAATCCAAAAACCAAAAAACACAAAAATATAATAGTGAGACCAGAAAACGAGAAATAACAAAAGAAAAACTAATACCTCCTAAATACGTGGACGAAAAGGTCAAGGTTGAAATCCATCACAAACACCAAACATTGTACATGAAAAACCCAGAACAGGCAAATGCAAGGAGGCAGAAAGTCAGTGAGCGGCATGGGGCTGGACAGACGTCCACTGAACATGGAGGTTCTTTCTGGGGTGTTGAAAATCCCCTAAAATTAGGCTGCTCCAGTGGCTCCACACTTTGTGAATATACCAAGAACCAAACAACCGAATACTTTAAACAAGTGAATCTTGTGTGTTTGAAATTCATTTCAATAATGCTGTAAAAATTGATGAACTGGAAAATAAAAATTAGTATGATTAGTACGTTGCATCTCTTAAAAGAGACGTTCAGAGCTGGTAAAAAGATGCAATGATGCACTGTTTCAAAACCATACTGCAAATACGCCAGTACAGGCGGGCATACATAAGACACTGGGAAAGGCTGTGCCATGTGCACCCTTATTGGGAGAAACCTGGGATGGCGGTATTTATACCAGGCCATGCGGACTTCAAAGCGAAGAAAATGATCAGGGACCAAGAAGGATACTATAACACAGCTAAGACTAAAAGGCCAGTTTAGCAAGGAGATAAGGCGGTCCTGGAAAATGAGCCCTCAAAATAAAGGAAGCATACACCGATGGAACAGGAAGGAGTGGGCCACTTGGCAATGACATTTGTGGATTCCAGCAGTTCCTCATCAAGAGGTCAGAAAACCAGCAGGACCTGGAAGTCTGAAGCCCCCCGCTGAGCCATGCCAGTCTACATGATACCTCTATAACCCTTCCACCAAGATCAAGAGATTCAACGCCATTTTCTAGCATGCATGCGACCGTCCCCGGAATCGATCCTAAAATAAGCCTGAATCCATTTATAGTGATTGAAATCATGCAAGATATGTTTTCTGAACAAAATGGAATAAAATAACAATAAGAAATCTGGCAGGACAGAGGGCTGGTGAGGATGTGGAGCGACAGGGACCCATTGATCTCTGCCCACAGGTGGGCATCGGACAGCACCTGTGCAGCCGTTCTGGAAGTCAGTCAGCTGGGTCCTTGTAAAGTGAGATGTGGGGCATTGATGACCTGGGAATTTCCTCCCTAGGTATTTGTTAGAGAGGAGGAAAAACCACACGCAACGGGAAGGTTCACACCATCAAAAAGGGGAAATGACCCAAGGGTCCTTGGGCTGGTGGTTGGGGAAGCAACGGGCATATCCACATGGAGAGGCACTGTTCGCCGACAGAAAGAGCACAGGCGACTCTCCAGGGCGCTCTGCTCTGGGAAGGGAGCCAGCCCCACCATACAGTCCCCTTTATGGCCTCTTCTGGGAAGGCCAGACCAGAATGGCAAAGAGCGGGTCCGTTGTTGCCTGGGGTTGGGGTGCCCTGGGAGCGTTAGGGGGTGAGGACACTGTTCACTATCCTGGTTAGGTTGAGGTTACCTGTATCTATGCACGGGTTTAACTATATTTCGTTTAACTAGAAATCAAAAAAGAGTCTATTTTACTATATGTTAATTTTTAGGATAAAAAATTTTAAAGTGACATCATGTAATAAAAACGCCTGGCCCATAGGTGTACAGAATGCCTGTCCGTGTCATTCTTCCCATTAATGAGAAATGGTAGAAAAGATTGTCCTGTCATGTTAGGAGAACACTTTGGGGCTCAGTAGAGGATGCACAAGGGCCACCCTTGTCTCCAGGCCATGCCCCAGCCTCCGCTGTTACCCCCACGACACCAGAAGGGCTCCCTGCATTTCACCCCATCTTCCCATCTCCCAGCTTCAAAGGGGCCTTTCTAAGTTCAGCTGATAATGGTCACAACTTTCAGGGGTGACACGGTCCCAAGTGATCTGACCCCTACCCCCAGTTCTTAGTCTAGACTGTTCTTTCATTTCCTCTGTTCCTGTGACTTACACCCCTCCACCGACATCCCCCAAACTGGGAGCCCCAAGGGGAGGGCAGGGTCTGTGTCTGAGTCACCTCTGTGTCCCCAGGGCCTGGCCAGACAGGACAGACCATGCTCAGCAAAACCCATCCCTGCTGGAGCTGCAGGTGCCCTCAGACCCCAGAGGAGAGCCCTTGAGGGTGGAGACAGTGCCTCCCCTGGCTGCGTGAGCCCCAATGGGTTCCATTCCAGGTTTGGTGGTGGTGGAGGTGGTGGTGGGGCATGAGGCACTGGGATCTGTGCTGAGCTGGAGTTGAAAGGACAAGGTTTAGCTGGGGGGGTGGGCATTGACCCTCCCAGCATGGAGGGGCCACGGGTCTGTGCCAGACCAGGCTTGCTGGCCCTCCAGCCCTTACTAATGAAGTGCCCTTGTGCGTCCCGGTGACTCTTCACTAAGCGGGAGTTAGAGAACAAATCAGCATGAAATAATATTTTTACTAAATTTCTGTTCTCCAGCCTGTGAGGTTGTATCAACTTGTTAGTGGGCCTCTGGGAGCACCGTGGCGCATACTAAAAGCTGGTTCTTGCCAATTATGAGGCTGAGTGATGAAATAGCCTTGTATCATTTCACCAGTGCATGGGAACAGCAGGTGAATGCTATAGTTTATGATTTTCAATTATAAATCAAATAGACTGAGTTCTCGCTTCTCTTAATAAAGGCTGTAAACGCGTTGAAGTGTGGACAGGCTTCTGCTTGGGAAAGAAAAAACAGGTGGAGTTTCTAAGTGATAACTCGTGTGGTGTTTTTGTTTTGGCTGCCGGCTGGTGTATTTCGTGTTGGGAAGAACGTTTCAGAATATGCACATCCAGCGGAAGCTGGAGACAGAGGGTCCCGTGAATGGCGCTGGGTGTGTGCAGACACACTCCCCGCAGGCCGGTGGTGAGCTCAAGTTGCTCTGAGGGTTCTGCTCATCCCAGCACTTGCTCTGGAGCCCTGCGGGGGCTTCCTCGGCAATGGAGGCCAGGTGTTTACACTGGATCTCTGGGGACCAAGAGATGATGCTCTGGAGTGCGCAGGACACTGTGGGAATGGAGCACCAAGCCAGTTCTGCTCCCTTGACAGAACGAGAGGGTTTCCGCTGAGAATCTTGACTCTTCCCCCAACAAGCCGATGAACCCGGGGCAATTTATTTAACTCTGCTGTTCTTGACTTGCTGTGTCTGTAAGGGATGGCAACAGCAAGTACTCTGATCTAACCCAGAGGTGCTAACAAGCTGCCCCCTGGGCACCTGCTCCTTTCTTCTGGGAGAGGAAAAACGAGCAGAGCACAGATGTCAGATGTGGTAGAGACAGAGTCCAGGCAGCCAGTGCGGGGACTGAGGACTCAGCACTGAAGCGGAAGTGGGAGACGTAGGAGACGGATTTTCTCCCTTGAAGGAACAGCTCATTTATTAGGTAGAAAGATCTTCTCACATTGAACTCAGAATGAGACACAGCCTTGGAAAGTTTGACATGACAAGGATCGAGAAAGCCATTGTGCAAACATGCAGGGAGAAGAGAGACTTTACATCAAAGTGAGCAGAAGTCCTGTTGGCCTCTGATTTCTCCCCCACCAGGTGTAGTGACCAGGGACAAGAGGATGACTGCTGCTTGGGGCTTAGGAGGTGTGTCCGTAGGTTTCCTGGTGATAGCCCTGGGGGTTTCTAGATGCTGTGGTCAGTCCTGCTCTGGGCAGGGTCCCATTCAGGGGAGTGTGTGCACTAAACAGTGCTGGAAGAGGTTGAGTGCTGACTCTACCTGGGTTCAGGCATCTCTGAGGGCTGGAGCAGGGCCGATCTGCTGCTTGCCCTCTGTACCCATGACGGTTGGGTCAGCTGAAGGAGCTGGAGTGCTATGGGAAAAGACTTCCCCTAGAAAGGGGCCAATCTTATACCCTCCCCCCACTAGGTGGAGTCAGGAGATGCAGCACAGAGTGACGCTCAAGGATGACTGATTTCTTCTAAGGCATGAGGATTGCTGTGGGTTGACTCAGGTCCCCCCGAGTCCTACCATCAGCACCTTCAAGCAAGACTTTAGTTGGAAATAGGGTCTTTGCAGATGTTATAATTTATGATAAGGCCATCCGATCCCACATGGCAGTTGTCCTCATTAAAGGGGAAAATTGAACACAGACATACACACAGCAGACAACATGGGGATGGAGCCAGAGATTGGGGAGGAGTGCCTGCAAGCCGTGGGACACCAAAGATCATCAGTAACCAGCCTCCCTCCCCCAAATCCGAGAGGCAGGCCTGGAATATAGTCTTCCTCACAGCCGTCAGAAAGCACCAAACTAGTCAGCATCATTGTCTTGGATTTCTAGACTTTAGTACTGTGATGAATGTTAATTAAGCCACCTTGTTTGCGATGGTGGCCACAGGACACTAACATAGAGACTGTTAAAGGTGCGACTCACTGACTGTCCTGGGCTTGACCAACCCAAGCCATAACTTCACTCCTAAAGGGGCAGTTCATGAGTTCCCTTCCTTTAGACTCTGAGGACTTTCAGTCATACCTATGGTCAACCAGAACAGTGTGAACCAGGAACAAGTATGAACCAGAAGAGTTCTTTAGAAAACCAATGTTCCAGTATTTTTCATTCTTCAAATAAAAAGTCTGTGTTTAGGCAAGGAATGCCTCTATTTACTAGGATTATTGCAATAGTGGAGGGGAACTATCACCATAGGAGAATGCAGTGAGGACCAGATCTGCAGCATCCTAAGGGTCAGGTGGAAAGGATTTCCTTTTATAGGAAAGGGCTAGAAAGGCTAAAATGAACTCACATGGGGGATTGAGCAATGTGGTGGGACAGTTGACCAATGTTTCTCCTGTGTCAGCTGATTCTAGGGAGGGGCCCTTAAGGAGAGGTCTTTTGTTGGCTTAGCCTGAGCGTGGATAAAAGTCCAGGGTCTGGGGGTAAGGAGAGGAGCTTAACATAAGACTGGTCAAACCAGTCAATAAGCACTTTGTTTAGAATGATCAGTGGAAAAAAGCAGTTCTGCTAACTATTTATGGGACATGGAATAGGAATTTGGAGGGTTTGTGTCTAGGTTTTTCCTAGGTTAATAAAAGATGCATCCATGAGTCTTATGTAAGTCATATGGGCGGGCCATATTTGCAGTGAGGCATTTCCTGGAATGAAGGGTGGGGAAGCATTTCTTAACCATCACTGTTTTTCAGGAGCACAGGCTTCAGGGAAAGTTAGTATTATGGACAATTTAGTTCTTGATGATGTTGATTATTGATTATAGAGATGGTGGTGGTGGTGAAGGTGGTGATAGTAATGGTGACGGTGGTGTTAGTAGTGTTGGTGGTGATGATGGTGCTAGTGATGATAATGATGGTGATAGTGATGATGGCAATGATGATGGTGACAGTGTTGATGCCGTGGTGGTGATGCCGTGGTGGTGATGATGGTGGTGGTGATGCCGTGGTGGTGATGATGGTGGTGGTG
>PITA01021184.1:0-32514 GCA_004023965.1 Spilogale gracilis | reverse complement strand
ACAAAGAGGCACCAGTCCCACTTGCCTCAGAACCGTGAGAGAGAAACAGGAGCACAGGTAAGGACAGCGGACAATGTTAAGGGGGGGGGGGGTATAAACAACACTTGAGTCTACCAACTAGAAAGTCTGTGAAAAAAACAAATATAAAACTTCTGAATCCATCTACACTGGCTATTTCCAACTTATTTATAGCGTTTGGACATGAAAGACAATGACTTGAGGAGAGACATAAGTAACTTAAAAACTTTACATACCGAAGTGGTTTAGGAAGTACAAAAGACACAGCTGAAGAGTATGAAGATTTCAGTCTGCCATTAACATAAACTTTGAAAGTGTCGCAGCTGGCACGGCAATAGACGAAACCTGAGAGTAAGGAGACGGAGAAAAGACAGAGATAAGAGAAAAGTATGGGAACAGGAGGGACAAGTGGATGATATCCAACAAGCCAACTTTATTCAGGATTTCACATCTTATATAGGGATCACTTACATAAGCATAGAATTAATGATTACCTGAGCTCCCTCAACCGTGCTCAAACTCCATAGTGATCAAAGGAAAAACAATTGCAGTTATATCTCTGAGGGGTAAGGGCTAGCTATGACCCCAAGCACAGAAATCACTTATTCCCATACATCATGATCAGATGATTGTTACATGGCCTATGTGTTGTCTTGGAATAACACCATGGACTCAGTTATGCTTCAGTGAGAGTCCGAAAAGGCGGAGCAAGCCAGTCAGGTGACCCAGGCAGGCACCGGCAGGTACCAGGAGGGTGGCTACCACCCTCCGCCTCCCAATGGGCTCAGTGCCGGGCCTTTACCTGTGCCCCCCACAAGGGGCAGGCACAGGGAGGCAGAGGCTACACTGCGACTGTTGACACCACCCGGTTGCCATGAGCTCCCAACAGAAAGGTATTTATTAGGGCCAAATATTTCCTAAGATTTGGGGAAAGGATATTTTTGTTTTATAGATTAGTTTTTTTGAGCATTCAATATACCTAGCTCTTTTCTTTTTATCCTTTTGCACATATTCCCCTGTCAAAGGCCTATAGTACCCTAAGCATTAGAGAAAGGAAAAGCAGAGCTGTTCCTCCTTCAAAAGCAGTAACACTTGCTTCTTTTAAGGACCTGCTTCTCTGATCTTCCCATATTTAGTAAAACGAGGAATAACAGAGGAAGATACATTAATAACACTGGCAGGTTTATGTAGCAATGCCTAAAGGTAAAAAAGAAAGAAATTTGGATATAGTGTCCATTTTGGAGGAAATTTCCAGATGTTTTTTCTGGACTATTTAGGTATTTTTTTAGAAAATGTACCCGTGACAGTAGTGAATATTAATTTCCATCATATGGGGCTTGTGATGTGATCTGTCTTTGATCTGTGTGGCAGGCTTGGGTTTATTCTGGCATCCTCAAGGGCCTTTGAGGCGGAAAACACCCTGGGCCCCAGCCGTGTTCTGTCTGCTGCTCCCCACTGCTCCCACTGACATGGAAAAAGACCAAATGGCCATGGGGTTTGGTTAAGAGAAAAAAAACCAAGTTCCCTTGGATGATTTAGCACTCTTCTCTGGCGCTCCCATATAGATTATACTTTCACATAAAGAGGGCCAATTGGCCATGAGAGACAGGGAAAACTCTTGTTACCATCCTCCATCACCCGTAACGGTAAAAACTCACCCCATAACCCTGCTGGGCACTCAGTCTTTGTGGGAACGATCCTACTGAGGCCACCAGCACAATAAAGCTGATTACCTCTACTTGAATTTAAACCAAATTAAGGATAGTAATATTAATTGGGTTTTCTAGCAAATTAAACTGATGACCACAATGCCTTAAGTGGAACAGAAGAAAGAAAATAAAACTTAAACAAACAAGGAGTGATAAGATTTCCTGGTAGTGGGACACCTGGGTGGCTCAGTGGGTTGGGTGTCTGCCTCAGGCTTAGGTCATGATTCCAAGATCCTGGGATTGAGTCCCATATCAGGCTCCTCGCTTAGCAGGGAGCCTGCTTCTCTTCTCCTTCTGCGTGCCGCTCCCCTGCTTGTGCTTTCTCTTTCTCTCTCTGACAAATGGATAAATAAAATCTTTTAAAAAAAGATAGATTTCCTGACAGCACAAGCCTAGCATTTATCATTTTTCTTTTGATTAATTATAAATGACTCTTCTAAAATGCAATGTAACATAGAGTACACTATTTACAAGATTCATGATGTTGGTTGATGCATACGTTGTACCTTGTACCAGTTAGGATTCTTGTTCTCCAAAGTCATAACACAAATATGCACTTCCACCACCAGCATACTGAGGTTCTTTTTATTCACTCCTTGCCAACACTTTTATTATCAAATTCTAACTTTTGTCTGTCTCATAGGTGTGAAAAGTTAAAACATCATTGTTTATGACCCATTCACCTCCTTTCTGTGAACTGTCGGTATTCTTTCCCGTTTCCTAAATTTTTTCTTTTGTTGATTTTTAGGAAAACATTTTATATTCTAGATATCAACCATTTTTCAATTATGTATTGTCAGGAGTTCAACAGAGCTGGGAGAGTGAGCTGAGCTAACGTGTATCAGAGAAGCCAATTAAAACAAGAACCCCAAAATGAGAAAGATGGATATTTAAAAATTTTATTTATTTATTTATTTGACAGAGAGAGAGAGATCATAAATAGGCAGAGAGGCAGGCAGATAAAGAGGGGGAAGCAGGCTCCCTGCTGAACAGAGACCCCGAGGTGGGACTCGATCCCAGGACCCTGAGATCAGGACCTGAGCCGAAGGCAGAGGCTTAACCCTCTGAGCCACCCAGGTGCCCAAGAAAGATGGGTATTTAATGACTTTCTGCCATGGTATGAGCAGGAAGCTACACCTGGAGAAAGCACTGACTCCTCTCCTCCTGTTTTTCCCTGTGGGAAGGTGCATCAGTTAAGGGTCAGGTAGATCAGCCTAGACATGGGAGTTGTCTTCCTGTGGAGGGAGAACAAAACAAAATGCTCTATCAGTTTTATGAACCTTGGATGGGCAGAGGCTTAGGAGGAAGGGCTGAGTAGGAAAGTACAAGACAGATGGAGACAAGTGTCCTCTGTTTCCCCTCCTCTCCCTGATAAGGTGGTCTCAGCAGAGGTACCTGAAGAAGACCTCTATCGTAGGCCTAGGGTTGAAGGCAAATATTCAAAGAGCACCACCCAGCAAGACCAGAGTAATTGCATCTCCTTTCAGAGACCTCTGAGGCTACAATGTATAGACTGCACACATCTGGTATGGGGAAGGCAGTTTTCTCCATGAGACCTGTTGGACACAGCCTTTGTAATCGCCTGTGGTCAGACCTGAAAAATCACACACAGGGTTTCAGCTGGGAGCTGGACTCCTATTCTGCAACAGACATCTGGCTCCTGCATGTAGTTTATTTATTTATTTTTTTAAAAGATTTTATTTATTTATTGACAGAGAGAAACACAGCTAGAGAGGGAACACAAGCAGAGGGACTGAGAGAGGGAGAAGCAGGCCTTCTGCTGAGCGGGAATCCCGAAATGGAGCTTGATCCTGGGTCTCCAGGATCATGACCTGAGCTGAAAGCAGTCGCTCAACCAACTGAGCCACCCAGGCGCCCCTTATGTAGTTTATTTTTTAACTCCTTAGATAAGTCCAACTTCTCTATCCCTTTTGTCCCAAAGTTATAATTCTTATATATTTCCTTATCATATTCAGGAGTTTTAATATGATATTGATTTCTGTGTATGATATGTCATACAGATAGATCTATTTTTCCATATTTAAAGCCAGTTATATAACACCATTTATTAAATTGTCCATATTGTCTCCGCCAGTTAGCAATGACATTTGTCATGTAAGAACTCTCTGTTTAATGTGTAGTTCTGTTTCTAGGCTTACTATTCTGTTACTCTGGTCTTTTGTTTCCTTTTGAGCCCACAGAATGTTTCAATTATTATTGCTTTATAGTAAGCATTGTTTATAATCAAGCAAATCCTTCCATCCTGTTCTTTTTCAAATTTGTCGTGGCTGTTCTTGGCCTTAGCTGTTGTATAGACATTTTCAAGCCACTTTGTCAAGGTGCATAACAAACTTGGGTATGATTCTGAAAGGAGTTCCCATTAAATGTATAGATTAAGATATGCTAGTAAATATCTTTACTGAAATGCCTGGCTGGCTCAGTCGGTACAGGATGCGACTCTTGATCTCAAGGTCATGAGTACAAGCCTCACATTGGGAGTAGGGTTTACTTAAAAATAAAATAAACACTTGTACTGTATCAGAGTCTCTTCTGCATGCACTTGATTTATATCTTTAATATCTTCTAGTAACATGTTCTTATTTTCTCCACTAAGGTTATACTTTTGTTTTATTATATTTATATTTTTTTATATTTTATTTTTATTTTATTTATTTATATTTTATTTATTTAAAAAAGTTTGTTTTATTATTTTTACTTCTCTTTGGTATTTTTATTTGTCCAGTCAATGTTATCAATGCTATCTTTAAAATTATCATTTGCACTGCTTCCCCCTCTCTCTCTGCCTGCCTCTCTGCCTATCTATGATTTCTCTCTCTCTGTGTCAAATAAATAAATAAAATCTTTAAAAAAATAAAATTATCATTTGCAATTATCTTTTTAATGGACATATATATATTATATTATATATATATATAATTTCATCTCCAATTACTGTGTTTTTATCTGAATAGATATTTTCTAGGGATTCTTCTCTTTATACAAACAATGTTTTCAAATACGATGATCTGATTAATTTTGTCTCTATTTCTTTCACTTGTCTAACTGATTCTTATGGTTTTCTTTGTGTTATTCAATATGTTGACAATAGTGAGCATTGTTGTCTCAATCCTGATCTTAAAGTGAATTAACCAGACATTATTTTGCTAATGTGGTAAATTTCCATAAGGTACGGTAGATTCCTGTTATGAGTAAAGAAGTTTTCTCCTATTCCTAAGTTGCTATGAATTGTGATAGTAAATGCTGAATTTCATTAATGCTTTTTTCTCCATTTAATGAGATCATCAGATAACTTTTCTCCTTTAGTATATTAACACACTGAGCCCATAGTAAACTTACAAATGCTAAAGCGTTCTTGCATTCCTGTCTTGGATTAATCCAATTTATCTTATAAAAGATGTATAAATTTTAGATGCATCATTTGTGGAGGATGGTGCGTGATCCGCCCTTCCCGCCATGCTGCAAGCTGCCAGAAACTTTGGTGGAGGTACCCATGAATGTGGATGAAAGTCCCTCCCGGCTTTCCCCGCCAAGAATCTGGAAAGCCACATACCTTCTGGGCCGGGGCAATATGTCCCTTGTCTGCCTGGGACATGCACTTAGGCAAGCGCTTATCCATGACACATTGTTCCATTTAATCCTCCTCCTGGTAATCATATTTCCTCTGTATCTATTATCTGTATTCCTTGCTCCCTCCGCCTCAATGGTCTCGGCTTCTGTGGATTTAAGTAATCACTCTACACCCTGCAGTAACAATACTGACCCTATCTCTAGGGCAAGGTGCAAAAGCAGTTAAAGATCTATTTGACACAGACCTGGGTGATCAGCAGGTTGTGCTGATGTGGCACAATTGTTTTCACTGTTTAATGGAAAACTACAGCCTTTAGTTTGATCTCATGAGCTTACCTTAGTTATACAAAATAACTTAACTTCAGAAAGCCCACACACATCAGTCTTGGTACATAGCTCATTGATCCAACTTGAAAAATCTGTACATTGGAATCATGAAGGGTGATGGAAAAGAACCCTAGGAGGGATGACACAAAGGTGGAATGCACTGCTCGATGTCTGGGAATCATTGCTTAATGGAAGATGCTGGATGCCGCCTTAGAGGAAGCACCAAAAGTCCAATCCTAATGTGCTCCTACTCCCACAGAGGCAATGGAAGCCATGCCCCAGTTGCCCCGTTGGTGTTGCAGACACTTTTACGACCCTATGTGCCACAGACCTGCAGCCTGATCACTCATATGGCTTCCCTCTGCAAGGCAGGGAGAGCCATAATCCTCCCTCAAAGTGAGGGAGCTCTGCCAAGTTGCAGTCATAGACACCAAAAAATATTTGTTTCCATTGTTCCTTGTCTGTTTGACTACCATGATTTCTTTGACACTATTTCTTCTTACTTCACTTATAATCAAGTAAATGCTTTTGTTTCTACTTACCATCATTAAAAATAGCTTAATCTTAAATATCCTGCACCTCTGTGGAGGAGATTGTCAGGGTTTTTAAATGGTTAAATAAAGGGCTTAATATAAGAAATAAAACTATATTAACAAGGACATTGCCATGCACACAAAGGATCCATAAATAAGAGTTCTGTACCCAGTCATGGAAAACAGGCTTGAGCAGATGCTTTCACCTTTACGAAATAAGTTATTTTTTCCTTAACACCAGACAGACTAACTTTTGGTCATTGTATTAATAATGTAGCTAAAACTTTGCATACAACTCATTTAAGCCTTTCAATTGCCTTCTTGTTTGTAAAATCTGCTTAAAAAACACCATATCATTAGTCTACCCTTTATTGTCTAGGCACCAAATGTAAGAAACTGTAAAAAAACCTTACTGAATAACATGTCCTTGGTTTGGTTTAGGGAGTTAACTCTGAACTGTAGATAGGTGCACCTGCAAAAACATGTATCAATAATCAAAGCACTAGACACTGTGTAACCAAAAATCACTTTGTTAAACTTTAACCTAACAGCATCCCCCAACCTCCTCACTCGGGAATAATAAAAAACTGGGACCCTTGACAGTCAAGAGAGACAAAAGCAAAGGCAGAGGCCAGAGCCCAGAGCCCAGAGCCAGAGAAGCCAGAGGCCAGAGGCCAGAGGCCAGATCCTGCGAAGCAAGAGCCTGCAAAGCCAGAACCTACTTCATAGGTCTCTCCTGACTGACCTCAGGTCGGTCAGCTTGCATCAGATCTCCGTGTCCATGTCATTACTGTGCCTGCCAGACAGCCCATGGTTCGGGACCCACAGCTCTGCTGAGGCTGGTCCCCGGCAATCATTAATTCAGTTTCCTTTTACTTTTTTTTTTTTTTTTTTAAAGATTTTATGTATTTATTTGAGGGGAAAAAAAGAGAGAGAGAGAGAGCTCACAAGCAGGGGGAGCAGCAGGCAGAGGGAGAAACAGACTCCCCACTGAGCAGAGGACAGACAAGGGGCTCAATCCCAGGACCCTGAGATCATGACTCAACCTAAAGGCAGCAGGTTAATAGACTGAGCCACCAAGGCACTCCAGTTTCCTGATACTTCTACAAGAATTTTTGCATCTATGACTCATGAAAGGCCAGAAGATTTCCTTTCTTGTTCTCTCCTTCACTAGTTTTCATATATAATTTTTCCCACTTTCTGCTTTCTGTATATCTTGATTTTTATGTTTCTCTTTTCACCATTCTGAATTTCTTTCGGATTACTGTAGTTCTTAAAAAAACTTCTACTGACCCCCCAACACACTGACTTGGGAATTTTATATTCTATTTCTCTTAGTTTTTTCTTTGAAAATTATAATAAACATTATACATAATTCTGATTAACTCCATCTTACTATGTAATTGCCCACTATCTTTGTTAGACCTTTATTCCTGCTCCCAGAGTTAGAAATTCATATTACCATTTTATACACATTTTTAAGAAAAATGTATCCTCTTCTTTATTTTTACCAATTTCTTCATCATTATTCCTTCTAATTTTTCTGGGACTGTTCTCTTGTTTTTGAAATATACTTTGGAATTTCGTTAATTGAAGGTCTACTGGAGAAGAATGAATCTATTTTTGGTTGTTGTCCTAATATGCTTTTATTTTGTTCACATTCCCGAATAATAATTAATCTGTGTATATAATGACAGGTTGAAATTAATCTGTATCAGTACTTCAAAATGTTCTGGTTTCCATTGTAGAGATTGAGAAGTCTGTAGTGAATCTAATTATTTCTTTGTAGGTAATCTTTTTTTTCTGACTGCTTTTACTATCATCTCTTTGTCTTTGTTTTTCTTTGTTTTTACTATAATATGGAAGAATTTTCCTTTATTCTGATTCTGAGGATTTGTCCTTTATTAATTATAAACATTTATTAATTACCGTCTCTTGAAATATTGTCTCTCTTTTTTTCTATTTGCTTCTTCTGGGACACTATATAAATAGAAACATGCATATAAATGTTTGTGTATTAAATGTCTGAGTACATATATAATATACACATACACGCACTTCTCATGCCATATGAATAGTTTAAATTGGGTCCCTAAAGCTGTCCAAACCATGCCTGTGTTTACAAATTCTCAAGAGAGAATTTTTTCTCACAGTACAAATTAAGAGAGATATAGTTTCTGATTATACAAATTTTGCCTTATTTATCATTTTACAGAAAGCAGAGGCCTCCAAAGACCACAGCTTTGTGTAGGGGTGGTTGGGTAGGACTCAATTTTAACTCTACCTGGAATGGTCCCAGGCCTTGTTTTTTTTCTGTTCTGTCCTTAAAACCTGAGCCTCTAGATAACGCAGATCTGCAAACACCCTGAGGGCTATTTAAACTCACCAATGTAAAGCACAAAGAACAGTAATGTGCAGATTTAGAAAGCATTATGTATAAATACACATTAAATAAATAATCGAAAACATCACATAGGAAATGGTTGGTGGGGCACCTGAGTTGGTTAAACATCTGCCTTCGGCTCAGGTCAGGATCCCAGGGTCCTAGAATGGAGCCTCAAATTGGGCTCTCTGCTCAGTGGGGAGACTGTTTCTCCATCCTCCACTCCTGTCTCTTTCTCTCTGTCTGTCAAATAAATAAATCAATAAATCCTATAAAAGGAAGGAAGGAAGGAAAAGAAAGAAGAAATGATGGGACTAGGAATGTTTGACTTGGACAATTTGTCACATTTTGTTAGAGTTGAGGATGAGTGGGCAGATCATCACTACTTGTTTCAAATATTCAAATCATAGAGAAGTGGAAATGGATTTGTTCTGTATGACCTAAAAGAACAGTATTATATTAAGATTGATCCATCAATAAATAGAGCAACCATTGTTGTCTGGCACTGGAAACTATAAAGAATTGAAATAACAATTTGATTTGTTTTCTTACTCATTTTTCAAAAATTTAACATTAAATCATAAAACTTCAAAAATAACTGAAAGGTTTCAAAACATGATTATTGACGCCACAATATCTTGTAATAATGGAAATGGCATGATTTATGTAATCATTTTCCTGTAGAGTTAACTTTTGTTCTCAAGAGTATGTAAAAAAAAAATCCATACTATATTTTTAAAAGATCTCTGATAAATTCCTTAGATAGATTGCTAAAGTGCCCAAAGGTCATTAATAAGTTTTAAAGGCATTTGATATTTGTTTTCCAAATTGTTTTCTGGAAAAGTCAGACCAATTTATACTCCACCAGCAGTACATGACTGTGTCTGCCTCATTTCCATAATTCTTTTCTGGGTGTATTTACTACAATTTTAAAAGCAGGATCTCATGCTTGCAATCTATAATACTTAAACTACAAGTGTTACTCATAAATCATACACCAGATTTATAATGATAAACAGCTGTCAAATTGATAGCTATTCAGGTATTTTGGTTATAATAACTTGTCATAATCGTCCTTCTGTTGCTTCTGTTGAAAAGTGGCCTTGTTTCTTTTGCCTAGAGGAGTCTACTGATAGTTCCATATGGGATATGTTTGACACCTTGATGATTTAAGAACTACCAAAACAACTGTAACTACCATTAATTGCTTGTTTATTAATTGCTTTATTACATTTCATAATACCTAATACAAATCTGGATAAAGAGGCCCTTTGTTTTAGATGTCAACTGTAACTAACTTTTACAGCAACAGACATAGAATCTTTTTTTTTTTAAGATTTTATTTATTTGTTTGACAGAGAGATAGAGAGCACAAGTAAGCAGAGCAGCAGGCAGAAGGAGAGAGAGAAGCTGACTCTTTGCTGAGCAGGGAGCCTAATGCGGAGCTCGATCCCAGGACCCTGGAATAATAACCTGAACCAAAGGCAGATGTGTAACATCTGAGCCACCCAGGCACCCCTACAGACATAGAATCTAAAAGTAAATCCAGTTGATAGTCTTTCTCATATGACATTTTCTCTTCCTACAATAGCACGAAGTCCTTGATAGTGAAGAAATGATATTTATTAAAGGTCAGAGACTATCGTCTTTAAAGAATGTAAATGTTTTTATTTTTTAAACTTTGAAGGTATTGAGGTTGCAATGTGAATTTCACTCAGTACAAAATTATATTGTTATGGGTGGTGAGAAAATTGAAGCTACATTTGCTAATGTATTTCAGTAAGTTACTTAAATAAGTAAATCAGTAATCCAGAATATTTGTTGCATTCCATGCTGAGATATACTATGGAAACTTTCCCTGGGCAAAGAGAGCTGGGATTACGTGATCAAATTATCAATTATCACATTAGATCAAAAGTGAGTATTCTACTGGCATGACTGAATCACCCTTATTCATTTAAACCTTGAAATAAACTTAAACCAACTCCTTATGTTCACAAATCATCTTCATTTAGAATTTCTTTCTTTCTTTTTTTTTTTAGAATGAAAGTCCTCTCCCCTTTAAATGTGCCAGTAGTCAGTCTATGGATAAGGAAGTTGATTTGGGTGGCAGGCAGCCTTCCTGTTCTCCCTGAAGAAACATTGCATAAGCAGCTACTGACACATTTTTTTTTTATTACATTATTTTATTTTTTCAGTGTTCCAAGGTTCATTGTTTATGCCCCACACCCCATGCCCCATGAAATATGTCCCCTCGATAGGCTCTCCCATCCCCCACCCCTCCCTTCCAAGACCCTCAGATTGTTTCTGAGTCCAAAGTCTCTCATGTTTCATCTCCCTCCCCGATTTACCCTACTTCCCATTTCCTTTCCTTCACCCACTGTCCTCCATATTACTCTTTATGTTCCACAAGTGAGTGAAACCATATGATATTTGACTTTCTCTGCTTGGCTTATTTCACTCAGCATAATCTCTTCCAATCCAGTCCATGTTGCTACAAAAGTAGGGCATTCATCCTTTCTGATGTATATATGGACCATATCTTCTTTATCCATTCATCTGTTAAAGGGTCCCTTGGCTCTTTCCACAGTTTGGCGATTGTGGCCTTTTCTGCTATGAACATTGGGGTACATATGGCCCTTCTTTTCACTTCATCTGTATCTTTGGGGTAAATACCCAATAGTGCAATTGCAGGGTCATAGGGTATCTCTATTTTTAATTTTTTAAGAAATTTCCACAGTGTTTTCCAAAGCCAGCCACTGACTCCTTAAACAAGTATCCCAAGGCTTCTTGATCTTGAGGCTATATGATATTTGGACACACTAGCCATATGCAACTGGAACTCATTTCCTTTATAGTAGAGCTCAGAAATCAACATAAAAAATAGGTGCTTTTTTTCCCTCTATTGCAGCCATCATTTAGATTTTAGAAGTGCTTCCTGTGAAATCTTTAAAAATTGAATTTCAGGAAAGAAAAATATCATAACTGGGAAAAAAAAGCCATACTTGTAGGGAAAATGTGTCTGTGCCATCTGCCTTTAAATTAATTACCAACTGTTTTTGTCTAAGTGAATGTAGTAACTTATATTTTAAAAGATAGCAAGACACAAACAGAAAATATGATGGCTACCTCCTTTGAAAATTAATTAAGTGAAATATCCTTTATGATCTTTCAGAACCCTGACGTTTATGGTCTTTTGTTCATCAGCCTCCAAGATTTAACTCAAGTTACATGGTTGCAGAACTGGGGCTGTTCACCACTGTCAGGCCACTGCCTATTCTCTCTAGCCGTTGCCTGGTTTATAATGGCTTCTGATTCCTTGTTCTGTGATATAGTTCTCAGGGAGACCACTCTCTTTCTTTAATCTCCCCTGTATAATCTCTGTTCATCCTGTTCATCTACACAGAGAAGTCTCCCATCTTTTCACTGTCAGTTGAAATGCTACACTGTCTGACTAATGCCAAGCTGCACATTGAAATTTTACCAATATGTATACAGAAACTTACCACTCTCTCTTGTATATATCATGTAACTTTACCTTTAGAATTATATTCAGGCTGTTAATTTTGTTTACTTTCTGTCTTTATTGTTTTGAACTTGTTAATTGCTTTATTTAATTTCATAATATCTAATATATTATGAATATAATACACCTTAATAAATACTTGTTGCCTAGAAATAAATCATTGTAGTTCTAAAATATATATGTTAAAGTCCGATGTCGGCTGCCTCCCCAAAGGGAAACCGAGGATGCTCAGGATAATGCAAATCACACTGCGAAGTCTATTGCCAGCTAGCTGGGGTCCAAGCATCCGCCTGCCTGGTGCAGCAGATTTCAGCAAGGACCCCGAATGCAAGAGTCTAGGGGTTTATATGCATTTCCTTTTTTTTTTTTTTTTTTTTTAAGATTTTTATTGTGACTGCCTTTAGCTCAGGTCATGATCTGGGAGAACCTGGATCAAGTCCCACATCAGGCTCCCTGCTTGGCAGGAAGCCTGCTTCTCCCTCTCTCACTCCCCCTGCTTGTGTTCCTCTGGCTGTGTTTCTCTCTGTCAAATAAATAAAAATCTTAAAAAAAGAGAGAGAGAATCTGTTTCTTGGTTTGCCTCTCTCTTTCTTTTTTTCTTTTGCTCATTTGTTTTGTTTCTTAAACTCCACATATGAGTGAAATCATACAGTACTTTCTTTCTCTGAATGACTTATTTCACTTAAGGATGTCAGAGGGTTGCACTTGTGCCCCTGGGGAGGGCTTATGGCAAGGAGAGGGACACTTGGCCAGGAAGAGCAGAAGGTAACAGGTGTCTCAAAGGACTCTGTGGGATGTGGCTTGTCTGAGATGTGGGTTGTGGTCTGGCTATAGAAGAATATGTTATGTAATTGTGGTCTATTTTCTGAGAATGTGGGGGCACTATAACCTAGAAAAACAAAGAGTAAGGGTCAAGTAGGGACACCTGTGAGTTTTGTCTGTAAGCTTGGCTGGGGAGGGGACTTTGAAAAGAACTCTTTCACGATCCTTATCTTTAGCTCAGATGTTTACATATGCTATATCTTAGCAGGAAAGGACATTTATGCATAGGCAAGGCAGGATCCAGTCACTCCACAGCTGTTTTAATACAGATCCAAATCATTCACCAGATAATAACCTTGCTCATGCCTTTCAGCAAAACCCATGACATGAAATTACTGATTCTTATGCTCTGCAGACTGCATTTGCTACACTAGATGTCTTCCAACAGAAGACTAATTTTTCACTGGCCGAGAGGTTCAGATGGAGAGGGTTCTCCCCTCTTTCTCACATGGAGGAATGGACCAGAAGGAATCATTTGTTGGGTCAACTGTTTGTAGTTCCTTCCCAGTTATATTATTTGTTATTTTTTGTTAGTCTATACTTTATTTTCTTCATTTTTCATGTTGAAAATGAAAACTCCTGGGCCCCAGCCCCACCCTATCTGCTCCCGCTGAGACAGAAAAGGCCAATTGACCTTCCTAGGCCTCAACCCCATCCTATCCACTGATCCCCACTGTTCCCCATTGAAAGGGGAAAAGACTAATTGGCTAAGAAAAGAAAAAGAAAGAAGTTTCCCTAGGATGATTTAGCACTCTCCTATGGCACCCCTGTATAGATTATACCTGCACATGAAGAGGGCCTATCAGCTATGAGAGACCACAAAAAAATGCCCCATTACAACCCCCATCACCTGTAACCATAAAAACTTGCCCCCAACCTTGCCGGGTGCTCAGTCTTTGCAGAGGTTATCCAACTGAGCCCACCAGTGTAATAAGGCTGTGTTCTCCCTGATTTCCATGTGCCACTTGAGTTTCCTCAGTCGCCTCCAATTTTTTCCACAACGAAAACACAGGTTCTAAGGAAAGCCATCATCTTCGGCTCACAGTATGGGTTCAGAATTAAATTAACTTTATAGAACAAAGGAATTGACTTGGGTTTAAGGTTTAGTAGAATAAAATTGTTAAACAGGATAAATGGAAGCCCTGTAATAAATAAAGATAAAATAGTAGTTATGTAGTAGTAATACAAAATGAACTTTGCCAAAATTGCCAAATGTAACATGGTAAGGATGACAAGATGTCTATTTTATTAACTGCTTTACTCAATAATATTGGCACAACTCCTAAATGTCAGGCCTTGTGCTAAGTGCATGGGATTCATTAGTGTGCAAATCAGTAATGTTCCATTTCTTCATAAAGCTTACAGTCTGGGGGGGGGGGTTCTGATAGTGAAACAATTAAAATACTGTGTGTGGTTAGATGCTCTGATGGAATAGTACCCAGTGACTGGTTCAAGCTTTCACTGAGAAAGAGAGAATGTCAGTTGTACCATGCAACCTCCAAGGAATGTGCTTTTCTTCCACTTCAAGTTATCTCAATTATAATATCATTCATAGAATTCTTTTGGTTGGGAACAGTAGGGACCAATTGTGACTAGCATAAGCAAACCAGGGAATCTGTTGGAAAACAATGAGCCTATCTCAAAAAATCAAAAGTAAAAATGAGAACACAAGAAAGGAGGGAAGGAGGGCGCCTGGGTGGCTCATTGGGTTAAAGCCTTTGCCTTCAGCTCAGGTTATGATCTCAGGGTCCTGGGATTGAGGCCCGCATCGGGTTCTCTGCTCTGCAGGGAGCCTGCTTCCTCCTGTCTCTCTGCCTGCCTCTCTGCCTGCTTGTGATCTCTCTCTCTCTCTCTCTCTCTCTCTCTGTGTCAAATAAATAAATAATAAAAATCTTAAAAAAAAAAAAAGAAAAAAGAAAGGAGGGAAGGAGGCAGATGCAAGAATCCAGTAGTAGCAGACCATTAACATTTTTGTCGGGATCTTTCCCTGCCATTTAAAGCATTCAGCTGAACTAACTCCCGGGATCCTCTCCTCTCTTTTGATTGACCAGTTGTCCTGTGCCAGTCCCAGCCTATCAATAACCAGTGTGTAGCTGGACCACCTCTGTGTTTCCTATCACCACTGCGAGATGCCCTTCAATAGTAACCATCAGGAAACTTTGGAAGAACAAAAGTTTATTACTCATAAATCCTGGGAAGCACATGACATACTTGGGCCACAAGTGAGATTTTTGGGAGAGAGAGAGAGAATGCATAGGCTGGGTTCTGGTTTTACAATCATCAAGGGTGGAACACTAGGGTTTCAGAGGCTCACTCTTCACTGGTGAAAATAAAAGTTAAGAGTGGAGAATTTAATGCATGAGAAGAGAAAAAACTAATGGTCTAGAGGGATAGTTACTGAAATCAGCCAAGATCTGTAAAACAAAGGAGGTTCATGGGGGTGGAGTGGTCAATGCAGCCTGATTCCTTTTCTAGTTGTGTAGCTGAAGGTATGTATATTTGAGATAACTATCTTTGAAATGGTTGCCTCTTTGAAGTGGATGCTTCAGTAATCAAAGCTTAAATCAGGCACTTGCATACAAAAGAGAACCCCCCCCCCCCACAACTATCAGGCTTTACACTGCAGTTCAACCTATGCTGCCACAACATCAGAGTTTATGATGAGAACACCAACTAACTGCCTGAGTAGCTGATATACTAAAAGTGAGGAATAGGACTGTCTTGTAACCCAGACGTTACACATCTAAACAGGATCAGAGTAGCAATTCCTATGATTATTCTATAGGCAATAGCCTGAAAAGCCAGTCCATAGTCATTGCCCCAATTTAAACGTCCAGACATCAAAAGGGATTAATGATCTCAGAGGCTTTGGGAATCTATTCAAGGATTTGTGTAATATTGTGAAATGTTTTAACACTTTGTGCCAAAGGTGTACATAGTGTGAAATAGATCTGAACATGTCCTGAGTTGGCAAATTACTAAGGGAATCGACTTCTTTGTCCTGAGAATAGGCCAGTTCAGTTAAAGGGCTATGTCTCATTTTAGAAGGTGACAGTACAGGTGACTTTCTCAAGTTAGGCCTATATGTTGCAAGGATTTGCTAAGAGGTACCACGTATTTAATAAGAGTTTCTACAGAAACAAAAGAACAAAAAACAGGTTTGTGATTGGAGCACATTATAATCCCCGTTTCTTACTTTTTGAAAACAGCCTGTTGATAAGATTTCTAGATGTTGGGCTCAAAGCACCTTCAGATGGGATGTGAGTAGACAGTGGCAGGCTGATAGACTTTCTTGGCTTGCAGTTTTAAATGTCTCTGATGATCTTTCTTTTTTTCTTTCTTTCTTTCTTTTTTTTTTTTTTTAAGATTTTATTTGACAGAAACACAGCTGAGAGGGAACACAAGCAGCGGGAGTGGGAGAGGTGAGAAGCAGTCTTCCCGCCCAGCAGGCAGCCTGATGCGGATCTCCATCCTGGGACTCCGGGATCATGACCTGAACTGAAGGCAGAGGCTTGACCCCTGAGCCCCCCAGGCGCCCCTCTGGTGATCTTTCTGAGCGAGCCGCAGAGCAACAGGTGTGAAGACTGTCCATATATGAGCCGTTTTGGTGACTTCTCTGAGGTTTGTGTAAAGTTGTCCCACTATAGCTTACAAGGTTTCAGGAAAAGGGAAGTTCTAGTTCTCAATGATTCCAAGTCAGAAAGTGGGAAGGAAGAATGGAAATGTTAGTTTGAAGAGTTATAGCCAGATAATGGAGGAAATGAGAAGAATTCATCATTCAGTTTAGTTCACAAGTAAAAAATAAGACCTCAAGGACAATTAAGAGGATTAGAATCTTGTATCTACAAGGGCATGAAGTCCCGTGTCAACCGCTTCCCCAAAAAGAACTGAGGATGCTCAGGATAATGCAAATCACACCGGGAGGTTATTTCCAGCTAGCTGGGGTCCAAGCATCTGCCCGGCACAGCAGGTTTCAACAACGACCCGGATTGCAAGGGTCTAGGGGTTTATATGCATTTCAAACAGCAAGCATGAGTCACACAATAATTTTCCGCAGTTCTTGCAGTTTCACACAGCTCACAAGTCAACTGCCCATAACCTGGTTAGGTAAGATAAAATTCCAAGAACGGAAGCAAGATGCAACCCCCTACTCCTGTTTGTCCCAGGCCTTGTAAAGGCCTAAACCACCAGGGGGCTATAGATAAGTAGAGGCCTAAGTCACCAGGGGGATTACAGAACCTGTCATGGCTGCCCTTAGGCTAAGCAGGCCCTAACAGGCATACTATAGTTTCTATTGAAACATAATTTTTTTCTCCCTGTAGTCATCCCAACTCTTATCTATCAAAGAAGCCTCACCAAGGACTGGTCATCAGACTTCACCTGCAATACCTAAAGATTTGGGTAAAGTCTTCTCTTTTTGAGATCTTCAAAATATCCTGAGTTTCCTGGGCCTACAAGGAAATGACCTTCCTTACTCATCTGGTAAGGTTGACATGAATCCTATAAGTAAGGTGCCAGGCTGATTTTTCCAAGGGGCTTTACTGGCTCTATGAAGTCAACCTTAGATCCTTAAAGTTGTCTGTTCATATCTGAAGGTATGCACATTTTTCTTAAATATGACATTCCATGCAAAACCCTGGGAATTTAACCAATGCTTTCGATTGTATACTGTTATAAGGGGGACAGATTGTTACTGAACTTATGCAAATAACTATATTGTCATTAAAAGAAGAATACTTATTGAGAGTTTTTTAATTCTGGAGGGATCTGGTAAAGAGAAAAAGTAATGATTTCATCTTTGTTCACAAAGATATACTTTGCCAAATTGCTGTAAATTATAGATAATTTAAGAGAAATCTGTAAAAAATAAAAATGAAAGAATCAACAATGTTTCAAAGAAAAAGTCATACAAATTATAATCACCCTCATCAGTTCATTCACTCTCATGTAATTAACTGGCATTGATCTTGATCTTTTGTCAGTAGTTTTATGAAGTCATTGATTTTTCCATTTGTGTCCTATAAATTCCTACCCAGTTTAGTGGTATAATCTGAAAATTATAAGAAACCTATACTCATTAGAGTTCTTGCAAACACTTTTGTCAAAGCATCAGAATAAGACAATAACTGTGAATGCAAATGTCTTAAAAATGCCTATGGTTAAAGATCTTATGAGATTCATTATCATGCAATTGACAAGGAAATTCAGCTATTTCGTTGACCCACAACATTTTAAGATAATAATGGAATTATGAGTGATAACATTATATATCAGATTTTTAGAAATTTCATATAATTTCCAAAAGACTGATTTATAACATATATCCATACAAGATATCCATAAAGAAGTTTTCCATTATTTTTAAAATAGATTTTATTTATTCGTTTGAGAGAGAAAAAGGGAGCACAAGCAGAGGGCAAAAAGAGAGGGAGAAGCAAACTCCCTGCTGAGCAGGGAGCTTACATGGGCTCCACCCCAGCACCCTTCGATTGTGACCTGAGCCGAAGGCAGACACTTAACTGATTGAGCTACTCAGGTGCCCCTTCACCAAATTTTCCATTATTTTTTGTGTAACAATGTTTCCCATGTAATTTAAGATATTAAAAAGACTAATTGGTTTAATGTCTCTCATTTTATAAGGAGAGAGAATAAATATTTTGAGATGTTTTAGGAATTCTCTGGAAAATCCTAAACGTAGTTCCAGTTAAAGTAGTTAAAAAATATTTTACTTAGAATTTGAACTACTGGGAAGTTTGTAACAACAACAAGAAAAAAATCAAAAGGTTTTAAGACACTTGATTAAAAAGAATCACCAGTCACTGGGAAACAATACTTAGTAATCTGTTCAACCAAAGTGGTAATTAAAGACTTTGCAGGCAAACAAAGAAAGTTACATAGTTGTAAAAAACAAAAACTTTAGCTCTTAATAGGGAAGATTCAGTTTTCTTAAGTAAACCTGGTAAAGACATTGATGCACAAAAATTATTTTGATAAAATGGAATATTTGTTTTTGAGGCAGATTGCTTTAAAGATAAATAAAACCCTTTTACATTTTATTAGTATCAGGAGCACAGAGGCCCAATAATGAACTGGACACAATAGTGAAATTAAACCAAGGCAGGCAGTTTTAAACACTTCAGACAAAGAGACAACAGATTTATGAAGAATTTATAGGATAAGGAAAACAGGTGTTCAGGAGCTTTAATTAGTAAGAAATGTTAAGTGGAATTCGGGCTGATGTAGTAGATTAATAAATACATAACAAGGTTTGTTTTTAAAACTTTCTCAACTTTAAAGTCTCTTACTCTGGTGATAAGGATGTCTTTTTACTTCTTAGTATAGAGAGGATAACTTTTACATGGGAGATATATCTCCTGCTTTCAGGGGGACAAAGGAAGGACTCAGTGGTCTTCTTGCATAGGTTCTCTCTTATGTAACTTTTATTTAAAATAACTGTTGAGGAGGAAGAATTTCCTCTTCCTTCAAAGTCCTTCTAGCTGGACTAAGAGTCAAATTGACAGATTAATAGGAGAATATCTGATGTAATAGGGTGCTTATGGGGAATCCACAAACATGGTAATTCCAAGGATCGGGAAGCAACATGATGCTTACATGAGCTAAGGTGAAGGATAGTGGTCTACAGATACAAAGGGAAGTAAAACCATTAGTAAGAAGGTGAAAGATGTTTGGAAAGCAAAAGTAGATCTATTATGCAGATAAGCTTCTTCGGTAAAGGGAGTCTTTATAATAGCTCTCTTCCTGGTACAAGCAGACAGTTGGTGGGGAGATAAAAGAACTTCTTTTCTGAGTCTGCTAGTTGTGGATTGCTTTTAACTCAAAATAATGTTCTTGTCATAGTGGCCCATCTTTGGGCAGCCTGACCTTGGCCACCACAGTAAGCAACTATAAACTGTTATACCAACACTCTTTAGATTAGCAAATTTATCAATACATTTCACACTTTCCAGAAATGTACATCTCCTCATAGCACAATTTGTCAACATGGCATAGACATTTATTATTGTCAGACCCAAATATCTTTATTTCCTCAGTAATAAGAAGTCAACTTAGACTTTTTTGGCAGTTACTATTTCAGTATTTTATCTTTAGAGATGATCTAGATAGACAGTAAATTGTTATCATTTAACTTAACTCAGCAGAATTCTAAGGATATAAATCACCGAAGAAATTTGGGAAACAATTTAAGTAGATGTATCATAAAACATAATTGTTGAAAATTTCACTTAAAAACATTTATCACACTTATATTTATTTACTTGTTTCTAGAATCCTATCTAGATTACTTATGAAAATTTTTATGAGACATTAACATAGTTAGGCAGAATTTTATAACAGGTTATCAATGAGTTCATTTGACAAATAAACCCAGATAGAATAAAAGTTGTATGTCTACATTATAGTTAATGGTGATATCTCTGAACATGCTTACTTTAATTAAACTAATAAACTTAAATTAGCTTTTATTTACCAAAGATTATCTCAGATCTAACAAACATGAAACACATTTGGGTTAGTTTCTATTGTATTTCTGAGAGTATTTAGAAATAATTAATTTGATAAGCACATATTTTTCTTTAAGCCAATTAAATAGAACTTTTTCATAAATTAATTTTGGCAATACCATCCAGAGGTAGAGAAGGGAGGGAAAAAAGGCACATTTATATAACATACATCTATAGACATACATAAACATACAAACAGACACAGAGACTCTATAGCTTTTGCCCCAAATTTTAGCCAGGAAAGAGGTCTAACAATACAAAACTCACTAGTCTATAAATAACAGTTTAATTGAAATTTTGTCACTGGCAGATGGAACAAATTAAGGGTACCTGCTCCAATTGGCCAGAGCTTTTAAGATGTATCTGTGGAGAAAACTCTTATATCTGTCCTTGACTACTAGTCTTTTTTTAAAAAAAGATTATTTATCTAAAAGAGAGAGAAGGGGGGGGGGAGGGAAAAACAGAGGAACAGGAGCCTGACCAAGGGCTCCGTCCCAGGAACCTGAGATCATTACCTGAACCAAAGGTAGATGCTTAATCCATTGAGCCACCCAGATGCCCCATCCTTCATTAGTATTCTTTTTTTTTTTTTTTTTTAGATTTTATTTATTTATTTGACAGAACAAAACACAGCTTGAGAGGGAACACAAGCAGGGGGAGTGAGAGAGGGAAGAGAGGAAGAAGCAGGTTTCCGGTTGGGCAAGGAACCCCTTGAACCCGGGACTCTGGGATCATGACCTTAGTTGAAGGCAGATGCTTAACGACTGAGCCACCCAGGCACCCTTGACCAGTATTCTTAAGGAGTCTGTGGACTAGACTTGGGGCCAGAGTTTTTACAGCACTTTGTATTTTAACAGGCCTCTTCCCACCCCTTCCTACCCACCTTTTCTTTCTTTAGTGTCAGGAAATTGAGGGCAGTGTTTTAGTTTGCTCCTGGGATGTTTATATTTCAAAGACTTGGTAAGATTTACATATTCAAGAGACTCACAAAAGAATGTGAGTTTTCTCTAGGAGTTTTAGTGCCTCTAATTGGTTTCGGTCATATCGGTCATAAAATGAGTGCAGGCGCCTCATAAAATGTAATAGTGTTGCCCTATAATTAGGAAGAAGAGCATGTGAAACTTATTTTCTAGATTCAGGGTCAGATAGGACCTCTTTGGAGTTGGCAATAAAGAATGTGTCCTTTGGGTCACTGTGGTCATGGAAATGTGCCATTGGACTGTGCCAATTTTGAGCCACAGGAGATGGTTCTCATTTTTTTTTTAAGATTTTATTTATTTATTTGACACAGAGACACAGTGAGAGAGGGAATAGAGAGGAAGTGGGAGAGGGATAAGCAGGCTTCCCACCCAGCAGGGAGCCAGACATGGGGCTCCATCCCAGGACCCTGGGATCATGACCTGAGCCAAGGGCAGAATCTTAACAACTGAACCACCTAGGCACCCCGAGATGGGTCTCATCTTAATGTCTTCCACACATTGTGAGCCTTAGCAGTGATTGTGATGGAAGGATGGGCACAGTGTCAGGCATTAAATATCCAAGTGAGGAAAGGGTGGGGGGCCCTGGTACATGTATTGTCCTAGAGCCCTTTGACTTTCCATTTCCTTCTTCTTCTCCCCTGGAGATCCTCAATAATCTTGCCAGCTTTCCCTTTGATGGCTAGGACACTTCTTCAGGCATATGGCTTAGCTCAACCCCTTTCAGAGAAAAGTGGAGGGGATTGAGAAGCTCTGGGATCTTGGAAGAAATGAGCATACAGCCTGGGTAGATCTTCAAGAAGGATATGGGTTTTAGGGTCTTTAGAGCTATTGGCCAGTGAACACACTTTGGCAGCCTTGTGCAGGAGTTCAGAGCCCATTCCCAACCAATCAAACAAAACCCCACAAAGGCTAATAAAGCTTCTCACCTCCTTCCGGCTACATAACATCTTTAAGAAAAGTTTATATTTCAGGTAAGAAATAGTTTCTGATCTCACTTTCTGCTTCTTGATTTTCTCCTGTTGCCTTATTTCTACTTATGGTTAATCAGAAAATTTTGACTTATGCCATTTTGTAGGCAGCCACTTTCCTTTCTAGAGTGTCCCAGTTAACCTCTCCAGAATTGGGGCCTGATCTGCTAGCAGAATCTACACATGGTCTTTGGGAAAAGCCCCGACGCCTCTGGTGTACAATACTAGAGTTCTAGCATGTTGTCATGCCATGGCACTACAATACCCAGGAAGATTCTATGGGGTTTTGCTTTATTAAGGAGGTGGTTTACCTCCACATTTTTCTTAGGAGGCATTAGCACCAGATGTTCAGAACATATATATTTGTCCATTTAGTTTTTCTTAGCAACACTGTGCCAGAGATTAGACCCACAGTTTACTATTGGATCAGGGGACAAAGAGTGACAGTGTTACGTGAAGTGGTGACACAGGGACCTTAAACCTATTTTATTTTTCCTCTGGTGGTGCCAGTGGTTTCCAGTTGCAAGATTATTTTCACTCTTCTGGGCTAAGACACATAGTCTCAGTATAACCCACTGACTCAGCAGTCACAGATAAAGGTCTCCTATCCTCTTCCTTAAATCCTTTCCCTGTGCCTTTAACCCAGAGCCTTTCTATACATGGTGACCATAGACCAACAATCCAGCCTACTCTCCTTAGCTGCCTTGGCTTGAGGCTTGGAAGACTTTAATAATCCATTAAAGCTTTTATAATTAGTGGTCTATAGTCTCATGAGACCATAAGGCCTTGATCACACTGCTCTGGGGGAAATTGTTGGACTCTTATGGGCATCAACCTTTGGGCAGACAATACACAACAGAAGCAATGTGCCAAAGTACATAGCAAATGACAGGCTCCCAGCAAGAGGGGTCCTTTCCCAGATGGTGATACCCATTTGAGTTAGGTGGTTTTAGTAAGCAAACTGTGGGTAAAGGACATTCCCTTTGTTAATTACAAGGGAAAGCACACAATTGTTTACTTTCAGGCTCAGCCTAATGATAAACTATGTTCTGGCTGGACCAGTCCTGTGGTTCTCATTATAACTATAAAACTCTTCTAGCAATAACCATCAGGTCACTTTGAAAAAGAGATTAGGACTTGCAAGTCCTGAAAAGTGGACTCTGGCACACCTAGGGTACACAGTGAGAGAGAGGGAGAGAGGATGTACAGGATGGGCCTGGGATTCTGGTTTTACTGGGGTTGGGGTGGAGGCCTTGAGTTTCACAAGCTCACTATTTGGTAAGTTTAAAACATAAGAGCGGGAATTTAAAGCATGGGAAGAGGAAAAAAAAACAAACAAGTGGCCTTAATGGGTGGTTATTGAAATCAACTAAGTTCTCTGAAATAAAGGAGGTTCAGAGTGCATAGGTGTTCTGACTCATTATTAGATGTGTGATTAGCAAAGTGTCTATTTGAGATAGCCAACTTTGAAGTAGATACATCTTTGATGTGGATGCCTCAGCTAACAAAGCTTAAACCAGGCAACTGCATTACAAAAAGGAAGAAAAATATCCAACTGTCAAGGTGTACACTACCCCAGTTTGGCTCTAGAATACATCCGTGGATCAAATGGATTTGGTTATAGTGACAATGATATTTTCCACAGATATGGCCCTTATGAATCCTGCCTTCCTAATGTAGAAGCCAGAATATACAGACCCACAAATTTCTTTGTATCTACAATACAGCATAAGAACTATGTTGACCAATTAGATTTATGCCTTATATATACCAGTAATAGAAATTTTAGAAACTTCTACAGTACCAATTATTCCTTGTTGAAAGATGTCAAATCTGACTGTAGTATTAGATCTATACTATGTCATTTATTGGGTCTCCAATGGCTCTCCATTCCCTTCATTCCCTTCAGATGAATACAGTGTCATTAACATGGTCATAATCTAGGGGCTACTAGTCTGTATAGCATGACATTGCATCAGCCCCTTTCTTCTAATAGAAAAGGGATATTAGCTTTCATGTAATACTCACATTTTTTTAATTTTAAATATTTTATTTATTTATTTGAGAAAGAGAGAGAGAGCAAGCATGAGCCAGGGGAAGGGCAGAGGGAGAGGGAGAGAAGCAGACTCCTTGCTAAGCGTGAAGCCTAATCTGACACTGTACCGGCTCCATCCCAGGACCCTGAGACCATGACCTGAGCGGAAGTCAGCTGCTTAACTGACTGAGCCATCCAGGTGTCCCTGTAATGATCACATTTTAATCAGCATCTCAAGATACAACATTCAAAGGCAAGCAACATTGTCAACTTTTTTACCTTGATTAAATTAAATGTAAATAATTACCTTGGCTTGTTGTATGCCCCATTCCATGGGTACAAATTAGCTATGATTTGGCAGAAAGCTGCAAAATGATCATGTTTCTATATATGCTTTATATCACGTGTAGATATTTTTGAATTTATCGATTTTTATTTTCTATTCCCATTCAATGGATAGAAATACATTTTAAAGAGAATTTACTGAAGAGTGAGTTAGAGCTCCCCCTGTTGTTCGGAAAGTGATTAGAGCGTTCAGAAGTTAATTGTGAAGTCCTACAGAGAGGTCTTGCTTGCTTCCTGCCTTGGCAGGATGAATTACCACAACAGCTCGCTTGTCCTGGTCTCTGAATTGCAACAAGAACAGTGGTTACAAAACAAAAGGAAGTGGAAAGAATAGTGGTAACAGCAGAAATATTAGTAATAGTCTCTTTTCCTACTGCTATCTCTCCATTCTGTTGGGATGTTCACGACTACTCTTTCCCGGTAGAGCTGAGTGTTTAGACAAACAACATATGTTTCATATCCTATCTTCTCCAGGTCAAAGGTAAATTGAGGGCAAATTTGTACAAAGAACATATTGTATGGAAGGCTGAATGAATAGCTTTTGAAACACATTCTCACTTAATAAGGTAATTAAGTATTAAAAAATTGGTTTTACAGAGCTCTTGGCCAGAAACCAGAAAAACAACTTTGCAGGGAAAGCCTCTGATAATTTTCCCATATAGAGGGATTCTGTCTCTCATTTTCCTTATTGTACAGCTATTCATCAGGACAGTGCAAGTATGAGAAGCTCTAGGCTCGGTACCATCTGTGAACTGGTACAGAGGCAGTTCTCAACAGAATGGTGGCACAATGTTCCCTAGGTCGACTTCTTGGCACCCTGCTCCAAACCAGTTTCTTTTGTGGAATACTTTGGAACTCAGTGAAATAATGGGTAAAGCCCAACAACAGTTATTATTCTACTGGATGTAGAAATTAAAAGGGATAGAGAGATTTCTTTAACAAAATCTAAGGCTACTAAAAAGAAGGAAGGGTAGGTGAGGAACTAATATTTACTGATGCCTGGTTTGTGACTCACTGTGCTAGGAGCTTGACATTTTACCTTAAATCTTTGAAAATATATTATCCATAAAAAGTATTTTCATATTTCAAAGAGGATGAAACAGAGTTTCCTAGAAGTAACATAATGAAATAATCCCTCCCATTCCTAGTAAGGAGCAAACTTAGAATTCAAAGCCAGAGATACCTGATTTTAAAAATCATGCTCTTTCTGCCATATGCCTTTCTTCAGTTTTGGTTGTAGGTTCTTTTTTTATTTCCTTTTCTTTTATTATTTTTAAGTAAGCTCTACACCAAATGTGGGGCTTGAACTCATGACCCCCAAGATCAAGAGTCACATGCTCTGCTGCCTGAGCCAACCAGGAGCCCTGTTTTTGATTTCTTTTAAAAACTTAAAAGTTCACTTAAAATTAATTCTCAGGGTTTATAAATTACCAACTAGCTGGGAATTTCCCATCTGAAACAGAGGAAAATGAATAAAGCGATATTTTTAAGAGCTGCATTCTAATGTTATCAGTGGCTTTCATTATTGAAAATGGAGAGGAAACTTGAACTTATAAGTTTTTTAAGATGTTGCAGCAAGACATACACAGCTGAAAACATATTCCTAACTTATTTAATATTTCCATTTTATATAAATGTCCTAGCAATACCTCTTTTAGAATTTAATTCAACACATCAGACAGATTATGATATTCTGCTCTCCACTAGAACTAATAAAATAAATTGCTTGACATACCTTTTGTGAAAAGAGGACAGAGACAAGTCAGAAATTGTCTTTGAATGAGAACACACACTTTATAGGGCCCAGAACTCTCTGGACACTTAATGTGACTGAATGGGGAATACAAGGCACTACCTATAGTATGGTGTGGAGAGTATCACGCATTTTTGCAATTCTATAGCTATTTCCATGACCGAGAATGTGATGTCTCAGAGCCATCATGCAGCCTGGAACCCCTCATTCACAGACTAACTGGCGGGACAAGGGTGCATTGTATCGCAGTTACTGCAGGCTAACAAGTTTTAGGTGGAAACTTCCTAGCAGGAGGGGAAGGAAAGCACAATCCCTCTCACAGACAACTTGTTCACCCCTGTCTCCCAAAGCTCATAATTATCTATGAGGGGTTCATCTCTGATGAAGCCTGAGGTGTGTAATGTCAATTATGCTCTCTGTTGGTGTGCAACATTCTGTCAAAGAGATGGCTATTTTGCCTGTGTGACATGAAGCTAATAGGTGTTTATTCATTTTCCCATTCGTTTATCACATACAGTTTTCTTTCCTCATTTGAGTGCTTGAGATCCTTTAAAGATGATCCAGAACTTAGTCAGAAATGAAAAATGCTCCTTTCTTATACAGCTCAAATTACCAGCATGATATCACCACCACCTGCCTATACATAGTGGACTATCAATTATCTTGCTGCTTCCCTCACATAAGGCGGATGACAAACTCCTACCCCTTTTCTCCGGAGGAAGATCTAATCCACAATGTTCTTCTATTTTTACATCTACAAAAACTCAGTCTAGGAGACGTAAGAGCTATTTAGGATATTTTAGTTCTGTTGACCATGTTGACTCGAGGACATCTGAGGGACCCAGCCTTCAGCACTCAAACCGAGCTCACTGCCTATTTCTGACACAGCTGTCTACTTCAGCCAGGTGGGTCACTAGGAGTGTGGCCTCTCTCAGCTCAACCACTATAAAAGTCATCTTGAGTCATTATGTTGTTAGCAATCTCAGAGAGCTTCATCCAGGGTACAGACTAGTGATTTTAAGCTGGGAACTCACCACTAACATGTGTTATCAGCATAACCAGATATTACCATTATTATTTTAGAATAACAGACTTTTATTTTTTATTTTTTTTTTAAGATTTTATTTATTTGACAGAGAGAAACACAGCTAGAGAGGGAACACAAGCAGGGGGAGTGAGAGAGGGAGAAGCAGGCTTCCTGCTGAGCAGGAAGCCCGATATGGGGCTCAATCCCGGGTCTCTGGGATCATGACCTGAGCCGAAGGTAGTGGCTTAACCAACTGAGCCACCCAGGCGCCGCCTAGAATCACAGACTTTTAAATCTAGATAGAAACTTCTGGATCATTGGTGTTCCATTCCCTTATGTTAGATAGAAGGAGAAAGAGACTTGATTAGGTGTTGGTGGAGATACAAGGCTCTTCCATGAACTAAGATGAAGTTGTAGGATTTTATACAGAATGAGGCCATGAAATTCTTCAGTACATGACTCAGGGTAGTAGGCAAGGAACGATAAAAGACAGAGGCGCGTTGTCTGCACTGTAAACATGTATGAAAACTAAGACTTGCCATTGGCCAAAAGGCAGTTCCCAGTGAGCTGCTGCTCAACAGGTGTGGCATATTTGTGAGGAAGGCCTTCCTTGCCAGGACCCGACTGGCCGGCTTTGCTTGGCAAACCAAGACTTTCAGGCCTTCTTTCTGCCATTGATTTAAGTCATTCTTAAATTTGATCTAAGAACACTTCTTCTATAACTCAAATAACTTCTATTCAAAAACAAGAAACACACACACACACACACACACACACACACCCATGTAGATATAAATATATATTCTATAAATTTGAAAGAGGCAAAGATTCCTAGCTCTTATTTCCTAAATTCTTACCTCCTCCCCACTCCCCTCAGTAGTGGTTAGCTTTTAAATTTCATTCTGTTGTTATTCATTCATTCATTTATTGGTTTGTGTGTCTTCTTACATGCATTTATTCCACATTTATTAAATACGTGCCTTATATGGTGCACATCCCACATTCTGGATGAGGTATAAAGATGTTTAAGTTATGTTTCCTTTTCTGAAGGATTTCACAGGCATGTGGTAAATTATGAAAGCAGAATACCACAGCAATGACAGAATTGCTGTGGGAGCCTAGAATAGGGTGTTACCTACTATGCATGGGAACATCTGAGACAGAACTTGAAGGAGGAGAGAAGTCACTGGTCAGATGGAAAGAAGGAAGATCCTTGCAAGCAATAGCATGTACGAAAGCACAAAGTTATTCAAGGAACCTGTGATGTTTGGGAATTCTTGAGCAGTTTCAAGGGGGCAGAATAAAGAGTAGATGAGATGTAATATTACCAGAAGTTGTTTCACAGGTGGATGGTGGAAAAAAGAAACACCAAGGTTTCTAGCTTAGGGAATAGAATAGATGGGGCATTTAGTAGGACATCTTTGCCAAGTCCAAAGATATGGCACAGATTTCAGTTTGGGACACTTGAGAATGTGTAAAGCCAAGTCATTTGTAAAACAATTACTATTCTGCCTGTTCAGTAGTTTTAAAAAATAAGTTTTCACCAATATAAATGGTCTTGTTTTGTTCTCAGTAATCAGTAGATCGAAGAATAGGTAAATATGTGGTGAATACAAACTTAAAAATAAAAGACTTTATTTCCTTCTATTGACAATAATCCTGAAAAACTGGACCACATTTCTACTGCACTCAATTTATTAATGCTAGAAATTTAGAAGTGTGGCCTACCTTTTAGTATTGTCCATTTCTAAATTAATTGGAACAGTTACACACGTAACTTGTAATACCAGTTTTAAAAATGATTGAAATTAGAATGAAGGCAGATATATGAGACCCAAAGAAAGTAGGAAAACATATATCACAAATAAGTTAGATCATGATGGAGGAAATATAACCACTATCTTTTTTTTTTAAAGGTTTTATTTACTATTCCTTTCTTTTTTTTTTTTAAAGATTTTATTTATTTGACAGAGAGAAACACAGCTAGAGAGGGAACACAAGCAGGGGGAGTGAGAGAGGGAGAAACAGGCTTCCTGCCGAGCAGGGAGCCCGATGTGGGGCTCGATCCCGGGTCTCCAGGATCATGACCTGAGCCGAAGGCAGTCGCCTAACCAGCTGAGCCACCCAGGTGCCCCACTGCTGATGTTTTTTGATCACTGGTCAATGGATTGTCTGGCTTCTCCACTATGTCGTTACTAATTTCCTCCTTGAAACTCATAGACAATATGTGGAGAGACACTGTGAAACCAGGCAAACACTGATGCTCTTTACCAGATCATCCCCTATCCTCTGCCTTCATGTCTATCCACTGATTATTTTTGCCCAAACCAGTGTATACTACAATAGAGGCAAAATGATGATCTTACAACCCCAGTATCCTTTTCAAGGTTACTAGTTCTTGTCTGACTCTAAGGAAGAATCCTTTATTCTTCTCTATCTATCTCCATGTGGACCCATCAGTTCCTATTTTATTTGATATTGCTGTCCTCATTTAATTAGATAATTAAAATATCTCAGACTGCCAAGATGAAAGTTTAATTTCTGACACAACAGTGGGTTCCAGGCACAGCTTGTACCTTCCTTGCCCCAATCCTGGCATCAGTCATCTCCTTTTATTAGCTTTATAGAGCCATTTAAAAGAGTTTATGTTTCAACATTTAACACAAATCCCAAAGACTTATTCTGGCATTCTGGATATATTGTGTTATTGCTTGCTGTGTTAATGAGAAAAAAATATTAAAACATTATCTTTTTAACAAACATGCAGCTCATTTAAAAAAATCTAATCACACTTCCATGGGTTAAAAAAATCGACACTAAGAAATTTATAATAGAACTTGTAAATCAGAGAATACAATGCCAGGTGAGAATATTTTCTTCGGCCTGTAGGACATGTCCATAAGGATGGAGGTGCTGATTACATAATTAAGTATTGCTGAAATGATGGGAATGACTGTAAAATCTGTACATGTCCAATCAGTGTCTACTGTCACTCAGTACACCAACAACTTCTGGTGACAACTCTTGCCATTCTGCTATAACCTTTCAACAGTACAAATTTGCTTTCATCACAAATTTTTAAGCAATCTGAAGTGACATGTTATATTCTTAATATGACCTTTTAATCATCTGATTCAATAATGGCTTTCTGTTTCTCAAAATGAAGTACTATATATTCATTGATCAAGAATATATTGCTTATACATTAATAAAAGTAAGAACAAGAAACATATAATCCTCTCAATAGATGCAGAAAAGCATTTGACAAAGTACAGCATTCTTTCTGGATCAAAACTCTTCACAATGTAGGGGTAGAAGGTGTATACCTCAATATCATAAAAGCCATCTATGAAAAACCCAGTGAAAATCATTCTCAATGGGGAAAAACTGAGAGCTTTTCCCCTAATGTCAGGAACATGGCTTGGCTGCCCACTATCACCACTACTATTCAACATAGTACTAGAAGTCTTAGCCTCAGCACTCAGACAACAAAAATAAATAAAAGGCATCTGAATTGGCAAAGAAGAAATCAAAATCTCACTTTTGCAAATGATATGATAATTTATATGGAAAACCAAAAAGACTCCAACCCAAAACTACTAGAACTTACACAGGAATTTAGGAAAGTGTCAGGATATAAAATCAATGCACAGAAATCAGTTGAATTTCTATACACCAACAAGAAGACATAAAAAATAGAAATTAAGGAATTGATCCCACTTACAGTTGCATGCATCCAAAATCATCAGATACCAAGGAATAAACTTAACCAAAGAGGCAAAGAATTTATGCTCAGAAAACTATAGAATACTTATGAAAGAAATTGAGGAAGACAAAAAGAAGTGGAAAAAGATTCCATGCTCATGGACTGGAAGAACAAATACTGTGAAAATGTTGATGCTACCTAGAACAATCTACATATTAATGCAATCGCTATCAAAATACCATCAGCTTTTAAAAAAAAATGGAACAAATAATCCTAAAATTTTTATGGAATCAGAAAAGACCCTTAATAACCAGAAGAATGTTGAAAAAGAAAACCAAAACTGGTGGCATCACAATTCTGGACTTCAAGGTCTATTACAAAGCTGTAATCATCAAGACAGTATGGTGTGGGCACAAAAACAGACACATAGATCAATGGAACAGAAGAGAGAGCCCAGAAATGGACCCTCAACTCTATGGTCAACTAATCTTCAACAAAGCAAAAAAGAATGTCCAATGGAAAAAAAAGGCAGCCTCTTCAACAAATGGTGCTGGGAAAATTGGACTGTCACATGCAGAAGAATGAAACTAGACCATTTCCTTACACCACACACAAAAATAGACTCAAAATGGAGGAAAGACCAAAATGTGAGAGAGGAATCCATCAAAATCCTTGAGGAGAACACAGGAAGCAACCTCCTCGACCTCAGCCTCAGCAACTTCTTCCTAGAAACATCACCAAAAGCAAGGGAAGCAAAGGCAAAAATGAACAATTGAGACTTCATCAAGATAAAAATTTTTTGCACAGCAAAGGAAGCAGTCAACAAAACCAAAAGACAACTGACAGAATGGGAGAAGATATTTGCAAATGACATATCAGATAAAGGGCTAGTATCCAAAATCTATAAAGAACTTATCAAACTCAACACCCAAAGAACAAATAATCCAATTAAGAAATGGGCACAAGACATGAATAGACATTTCTGCAAATAAGACATCCAAATGGCCAACAGACACATGAAAAAGTGCTCAACATCCCTTGGCATCAGGGAAATACAAATCAAAACCACAGTGAAATATCACCTCACACCAGTCAGAATGGCTAAAATTAAGAAGTCCAGAAACAACAGGTGTTGGCAAGGATGCAGAGAAATGGCGGGCCTCCTACACTGTTGGTGGGAATGCAAGCTGGTGCAGCCACTCTGGAAAACAGTATGGAGATTCCTCAGAAAGTTGAAAATAGGGGCGCCTGGGTGGCTCAGTTGGTTAAGC